>VDFB02336727.1:0-31716 GCA_007258455.2 Sequoia sempervirens | reverse complement strand
TGTGCTTTTGAGGAATACTTCTATTAAACTTAACTGATTGCCTACAAGGATTTGGAACTCCTACATGCAGTCCATTGAGAGTCTCAAATTATAGTTTTTCTTTATGTTGATGCAGACGTATCTTATCCTGTCTTTTTAAAAAATTTCAATCTTTTCTTATGTGCCTAAAGAGCATGAAACTTGTTTAACTAAAAATTTCTTGTTTGAAAGCTTGGCTAAGCAGATTTATTGTTTTTGTTCTTTCTTTTTTCACAAAATTGCTTCTCAAAAAGGATTTGAAAGTCTTACATGAAAACATACAGAGCTTCAAATATTGATTTTTTCTTTTTCCTGGACAATATCTTTCAATCCAACCCTTCTTACCAATTCTTGCATCCATGAAACTTTGATAACCAAGACTTCTTTGTTTGAAAGCCCAGCTTCATTGCTTTCTTATTGTTATGTTTTCAATGTTTCACATAAAAGCTTGTTGTATGCTTGTTTAATATTATGATGTTGACAACTTTCCATTGGTTCTATTGCAGTTTGAAGATTGCACTTTTGAATGGTTGTACTAGCGTCAGGCCCGACAACCTTATAAGCCCAAGATTCTGAAATACATAGAGTCCTTGGATGCCGACAAAGATATTGAACTACTAAGGTTTCATGGCTGGAATTTATCTCTTGAATGTTACCGTGTGCTTCGCATATCTACCATGTTATTGAAGAAGGGTGCAGCTGCAGGTTTGACCCCCAATGAGATTGCCCTCATCATGTGTAGGGAGTCTACCAACAAGCCATAAAACATTGAGAATATCATGGAGGAGGCTCAGGAGGCAATCCTTTCACCGTCTAGTGAGGCAACATTTCTTGAAGAAGTATCTCAGATAATGAACCAATATTTAGCAGACTGAAGGCCAATTTACCCAAATTATAGTGCAGCTAATGAAGTAGGGGAAAATTGACTTAACCTGTACATGTTTGAAGAGTCAAGTTCATTGAATCACGGATTTAAATGGCATTACAATGTCTTGTACACTCTGAATTTGAGATTGCAGCATAGCCAAATTTTAACATTCGTTTATTTGGCACCGAAACCTTGTATAATTGTGAAGCTTTAGGAATACATTTTATATTATACATAAAATGGTCATATAGTTTGTAAACATTTATATAAATGTGAAATAATTTCTGAGACTTTGAACTTGTTAAAAGCAACTGAATGTTTCTATTAATCAAATCGTGATTGCTATTTGTGTGGATCTCAAAACCAATATTGATAAATAAAATATTCTCATATTTCTGGCCCTGGAAGGTAACTGCAACATCAAATTAAGTTAGATTGTGTGGAAATTCTTGCAACGGTATTCTTAGCACTGAAAATTTTCATCATACAATCTTCATCTACGATATTGATTTTTATGTCTAAAATTGGTTTCATGCACAATCCTTCTGCACACTTGATTTTGAAGGTGTCTTTTCTCCTCAGATGTGTATGAAATCAAAAATCAAAATGCATTCCTTTAAACAGTTCTTTTGGTTGCAATATTTTTTTTCAAATATGTGATAGATCTGTGTAATGTCTTTACATTGCCAGTTGGCGTATTGAAAACTTTCTGTTTAGATCTCCTTTGAGCATTGTGTTCAAGCAATATGCTATGGCCTATAATTGTGGATGAAAAGATTGTAATGTGAGCTATTGTCTTCTCATGATTAGTGTCTGGTGGTGGGGGCAAGGGTTGGCTTGGGGGCAATCAGGTGGCAACTTGTTGCTTCTTATGATTACTTTTTCATGGGGTAAGGAGGAGCCAAGGGAGTGGTAACTTCTTGTCGCTTCTTAAATGGCCTACCACCTGCATTTATGACCCTTTTACATATACATATTTAAAGAAGCCAAATTCATATTTAGGTTTCCCGAAGTTCAACATGCTACAAGTCATGAAGATCAGTGGTATAGGAACTAGTGATATGTTCTCTTCTTAGGCACTAGGCTACTTGTAGCCTTTCCCATCTGCATAAATTATTTACTCTGTCTGAATATTGCCATCTAATGGTTCATATGGTAGGGGTATATTGCCAACAAACCATGAAGGAATCAAATCAGATGCCCTCATCATTTATGTTTTTTTTGTTTTATTTTCTAAAACAATTATGTTGTTATTTGTTAAATGAAGTCATGGTTTTGTTATGCATGCTAATTTTGGGGTCCTCTAATCTCTATATCCCTGCATGATTTTGTTCATACACAGGCCTGGTGTTTATAAAATAGATAGGTTGTGAATTACTCAAAACCAAGTTTTACAAATAGATAGGCTGTGAAATACTCAAAAACAAGTTTTGAATTGTTTATGGGGACTTGCATGGGCTTTTCCACCTGCAGGAAAGGATAAATCAGAAGAAGAAGAAGAAGAAGAAGAAGAAGAAGAGCATCTACTGGGCAACACGAAGATGAAATATCAATTTTGAAACAAAACTAAGCACACAGCATGTTATCTCAAAGATTGAGAACTAAATAGTAGGACAACTGCATCTATTAACAAGTTGATTGATAACAAAAATTAATGAATCTAGACAACCAGCAAACCATGAAACTAAATTATATCGATGACCATTAAACATTATTGATCTTACTAAACATTATGTTGCCATTCTAAAATTGAATCTGATATGCACATCACTTGCAAACTCTCATTTCCCCTACCCTTTTCATCCACAAATTGAAGATTTTTAAAGAAAATCTCTACCATGCTACAACACTAGATCTTTGGACCACTGCCACTGACATTCTTATAAATAGAGAATTACCCTCTCTATAAACAGTGGTACAATGTGTTGCTAAATATACTTATTGTAAAAGAAAAACTATTCTATGTTGCTATTGTAATTTATTTTAAAAAATTAAACTTTCTACAAATATTTCCTTCATTTCATTATAATAAAATAGTTTTCTATCGGTGTAACCCTTGCACCCCTCCTAGTGCAAATGCTAGTAATAATCTTGTGCGTGCAGCTAAGTTTACACCTGTCCTTGCTTCAAAGTATTCCTCCCTCACCCACGTGCCTTGTCCTTACTTTCACTCTTTGCATGCTTTTCTCTGAAGGACAGTTGTGCTCAAAGGAAAAAAGGGATATACATTTTTGGTAGTCACGTCCGCAGAGGGCAGGAGGGTGCCTGTTTCTTTTGGATTGGCAGCTAATGAAGGAAGGAAAAGAAATAGTGATATCAGGTTTGAGTAATGTTGATTCACCGAACTAAGTTTGGCTCGTGGTTTCATTTCAATGTGTATAGGCCATAGACTTTGCTTCTTTGCTACATGCTTTGTATTTACGGTAGAATTCTGAGTTGAATACTCTGTTTTAAGTTTCTGTTAATAGTGGTGGTTGGTTTGCTATTGATTTTTCCCTTGTAAGGTTGGTATTGTAACAAATTCAAGCCTAATTAGGTATTATGGTTTCTGCCTGACCACAAGTCTTTGAGGGATTCTGTTAATCAGTTCACATGCCTGTTCTTGCATTCTTCCTGCTACCATGGTGTTGGGCTCTTCCCCAAACACTCTCTCTAATAATGACCTTTCACTTCTCCCAGTTGGCGAATTTGCAGCCTGAAAGTAAGGCTCGACAAAGGTGTTAGAGAATGTCTATTAAAGAAAAGTAAATTTCAGCCAAGATAATTATGTGCACATCTAGGTTTTAACATCAGGGCACCCTTTATCCTTCCTAGCTCATATCTCAGAGCAGCATAAAGGTAAGCCAGCGCACCTAATAATCCGCTATCTATGTAATGCATTAAGTGTCGCTATTGTATGAAGTTGTGCAGCCCTCATCCTCTTAACTTGCCAGCCTGCTCACACTGAAAACACAAACAAAGCTTGCAATGTTTAGGATGTGAATCAGTGAGTTTCATAATTTCAAGATTTGAGTGCTTCCTTGCAAAGCCTGTAGAGGTGTAAATAGCCTCTTGATTCCATCAGCAATCTTTCACTGCTGCAGTGTTAGGCCTTTGGAGGGTGTATAAATCTAAATAAAGTCTCCATCGCCATTTGCAGCCTATCACAGCAGCAATACTTGAACATAGAAGACTGTAGAGGTAAAATAGCCTTCCTGTTTTCATAGGGAACTTGTCACATATGTTGTACTTGAAAATAGAATGTTGTAGAGGTTTAAATAATCTCTCTGATTTCATTGACAACCTGTCTCAGCTGCCGCACTTGAACATAATAGAACATTTTAAAAGTTTAAAATACCTTTCTAAATTCCATTGGCAATTGGTCACATCTGCAATACATGAAAATAGAACGCTGTAGAGGTTTATATAATCTCTCTGTTTTCTTTGGCAACCTGTCCCAACCGCTAAATGAGTATGCAGCATCAGTGTATACTTTGGAGCTAACCCAGTCGCATTTTCAGGCCCTCTATCCTTAACAACCACAGTGTCAGCAAGGAGCGATGAATAATTATGTGTTTTGAGGGTAACCAGTCTGCAACTGCAAATTCTGAAACCCAAGTGATACATTAAAAATCAGTCCATCCTTGCCGCATATTTTATGCAATCTGGGCTACCAGATTTTTACTGTGTAGACACCTCCCCCTTCCATTCTGTATTTGATGGAAGTCCTTGTCTGTTTTTAGCATGATGTTTATATCGTTGCAAGAATAAATCAACGATAGATAGTATTCTAGCCTTTTGTAATACCGGTTCCTTTTACCAAAAGGGAATTTAGGTAAAAACATCTTTAGTTTAAAAAAAAAACAAGGGCTTCTTTCATATACTTTATGTCTTGAATTAGAAAATCCAGTAAAAGCCATGTGTCATGTTTCTTAACCACCATGTAAACTACCTTGTATATTTAAAGATTACTTTAATTAGTTCTTAGCTAAATACGTGTACCTTCCCCCTTAAAGAAGTTCTTACACTTATTTAAAGATAATTTAAACATTTAAATAAAGGTAATTCAAT
This sequence comes from Sequoia sempervirens, assembly GCA_007258455.2. NCBI lineage: Eukaryota > Viridiplantae > Streptophyta > Pinopsida > Cupressales > Cupressaceae > Sequoia > Sequoia sempervirens. The sequence continues at coordinate 26,780 of VDFB02336727.1, read as the reverse complement.
TTATATCTTTAGAAGTAATTTTTAATTATATTTATAATTTTCTAATGTTGTTGTATTGCAATTATGTTAATGTCATTAATAGATCAAGTATATTAAGTGATTTTGGATATAATAAATGGTGATAATATTAAGAGCAAAGATAATAAGTATGTTGATAGGAGGAAAATAGATTATATGAAGTATAATTGCACTAATGGTATTAGTCAAGATAGTATTGGTGTGTCTAAATTACATTATATATATAGGGAAAATTGTTATAAAGAAATGTGTAGGGTAAATAGATGGTAAAGAGTAGAGCTATTTATTTTGTGAATTACATCACCATGTAATGAAGGAATACATTCTACCTTAGTAAATTTAAGTGTAATGAAGGAATACATTCTGCCTTAGTAAATTTAAGTGATTTGTAGGCAAATGATAGGAAATTAAGTAAGTGGAAAATTGATTTATTTATATTATAGATAATTAAATGTCAAGGTAATCCATGATAACTTCATTATGCAATCTTTGAAGTTGCCGAAATTAGATTTGTATTCAGATGCATTTAAAATTAGGTTTATTTTCAAAACATGTTTAAGATCAAATTTATTCTCAAATGCATTTAAAAATTAGATTTAATTACTAGTTATTTAAAATTAAGATTATTTACGAATTCCTCTAATCTTAGATTTGTGAATTGCGTATAAATCGTCTAGGTTGGATTTGGATTTATTTAGTTTGAAGCTAACAAATACAAATGTTATATTTTGATTAAATTTTATTTATTGAAGTATACCAATATGCTTCATTTTAACTAAGTTTATTATTTTGAAGTAGTAAATGAATATGATATATTTTGATTAAATTCATTTATTTGAATTAAACCAATATACTATAGTTTTTTAACTAAATTTATTATTTTGAAATCACAAATATATATGGTTCACTATAATGTTAATTATTTTGAAGTAAATAAAGGTATAAGTTAGGAATCTTAAATTAAGAGAAATCTGAAGGTTTACCCACTGTAGGGTTTCATAGTTTTTTTTTTTAAATTAAAAGATTTCATGGTGGAAATACATTTAATTATAGTTAATTATTTAATTATTCTCTACATTATTTTTAGTAGGATTGGATTGTGTCTACGTTTAAGTGAATGGACATTATAGGTTATCTTGAATATGTAGATAGTTATTTATTCATCCTAAATACTCTTTGGATTTGAATCTTTATGCATACTGGTGAATCTTTCTTGATCATATTTTCCTCTTATTTTATTTCACTTTTGAGGTAACTTTATATCTAGAGATGTTTTGGATATAATGGAAACCGGAATGCTTAAGTTACTCCCTTGTTCTATAGTCATGAGTGGTAGGTCGTTAGGCTTCCAGAGGCGATGGGAAACCCGTTTTGGTGTGGAATTTTCCCATGTTTACACCTTTGTGTTTCCATTGACCGTATTCCTATTTTAAGTTCTCATGGGTATACTCTGTTCTATGATTTGTTTTTCCCTAGTTATGACTATGAGCGAGATGGTTCATGCCTCATACGTGTATTCATTTTGTGGCTTTTATGCTTGGTACACCCTTGTTAATGTGAGTCTTATTTTAGAACTATTTGGAAGAGTTTCCTAAAAAAGTGTTATTGTACTTGTTTGATGTTGTTTGATGTCATTGTTGAGTTAGCCTTGTTTTTTCTTGACCTTGTTTCGATGTGGATCCTTTCTTGTCATCTCCTAGCACGGGGGGTGGACCTTCGGGTCCACATGGTTGGGTGGAATGTGCTACGCACCCCATTGGGTTCCCAAGTTGTGATCGCGATGTACAAGTAGAGGTAGAGTTCTAGAGCTCTGCATTGTTGAAGACTTTTCTTCACCTTGTACCTTATCCTCTTTTAATGTAATTATTCTTGTTCTTGATGTACTCTTCCCATTGCTATAAGGGAAGAATTATGTAATGTATTAATGAAATCATGATGTGTTGTATCTATGGAAATATGCTCCACAAATGTATTTTGGAACTATGAATTGAGTTGTAATAAAAGGATGAATCGTTTCCCTCTCTTGTTTATGGATAATTGTATGTTATCTTTATGTAATCTTGGTTGTTTATTCACTTTCATTTAATAAAAGTTTATGATTTGTAATGACCATTTCGTGTACCCCAGAGGATGTGAATTACTTTGTAATTGCATAATTGATTTTCATGTAATGTATGTACATATTCATCGAACGCAATGTTTCACTTTCAAAAAAAAAAAAATATATATATTGTGGTGTTTTGTTGTCCTTTGGGGTTCACACAACGGGGCATTACATCAAAGGCATACTCATTTGCCCAAGTAACACCTCTCTCATGAAACTCATCTCATAGAGCTTTCACTTGTGTGGCTATCCTATTTCAAAGTTAATCTTCCTATGATCCAAGATCCTAGTGGGATTTGCATGGAAATCCCCCTCATAATACACTTGAAGAACCAACCAATAAATTATTTGTGAAGGATCATAAATATGTTTCTTCCACATCATGAATCCTAAAAAGTGTCAATGGGGATTTGAATTAAGTTCCTTACACCATTCTATACATATTTGGTGAAATAAACTTTATTCTTTGTTTCCCATTATACTTTAGTTTGCACCTAGTGTTCAATGTGGAAAATTTATCAAGCTATAATTTCCCCCTCTTCTTGAGAAAACATCACTTCTTAGATCTTGATTAATTGCACACTGTCGCATAAGTTGATATTATTTAAGTTACCACAATTCACACTCTCCAAAGTTCACATCATCTATTTTGAGTAAGGTAGGGAAGTATGTAGGTCAAGAAAGGTGGTACAATAAATATTCAATAGATCTACATTCAATTTTCTATAGCTCACCAAAGATGCAATGGGAGCATCATTTCTCAAGAATAGATGAATGCCAAATTATAATTTAGTAAAATATTCTAAAGCATTGTTCACACCATTATATATTCAACACTTATGTGCTCTCCTCTTTAGTAATTTCATCCAATACATAACTTTTGGCATCTTTATGTGCAACAACACATGAAATTTCATATTACTTGCACATTGATCATAACATGTTCTACACATGGCGATGCACAACTTCATGCAAGACACTTAATTATGTGTATCTAAAATTGGATGACTCTATCCATGTAGCATAATGCCAACCATCATGGTATGCAATCAATAGGTTGGATAGAAGGTAAATGGTTCAAATTGGGTGATTATAACTTCTCTTATTTGTAATTATAATGTATTATTTATATTCATATAGTCCACATTGAGAGAATGATGAATATTGCATAGTTGTATGTAAACTAGAATGAAGTGTCATCCCCATTCTACTCATAGGGATTTCCATTTCTCAATACAAACTTGTCTCATCATATTATAACTTTTTCATTTCAAAATTTGAATAAAAATAACATATCAATTTTGTGAAGGGATTCTACTTGCATTTGATTGTATGTTGGTTACCAATTCATTGTTTCTTCCATATAATATATAAACCCCATCTTTCTCAAGAGAGGTTTGTCCCTTAGGTTGCATGGAATCCACATCAATCATCAATGAAGGGATCCCCTATATGTTTTCTTAATCAAGCATCAAGTTCCAAGGAGCAATCCAAATGACAGGAGAACTAATTTATTATTGAATCCTTGATCTTTTTCACATGTGCATGGGAAATTTACTACATTTTTAGTTGGATCCATGATACTACACCCTTTTTTACTATAAAAGATCATCCATCCAACATAAAGATGAAGTTGAATATTAGTCAGATCAAATATAAAAGTTTTAAAAGATTAGAGAGAGCTATATATAGAAGATTAGATAAAATGATTGTGTTTTGAGTATTCATAGGCTTGTTTGTGCTTGGTTTTATTTATAATTTAAGATTATGTTCTTATTTCTAATTATAGGCTTTGTAGATTTGTTGATGTAATTCAAACTATGTACCAATAAAGTCGTGTTCAATTTATTATGTGCAAAAGACATATGATGTGAGTTTAATTTTGTTGGATAAATTTTATGAGTGATTTTCTATTAGAGTGCACAACTCGATAATATTAATTGAATCCTTCATCCATAAATCATCACATAGTTTGTTATTTTTCACAATCTTTTGAATAAAGTCTTTATTTTGTATAAAATATCTATATTGATTGTAAAATAAAAATAAAATAAAATATGTGAACAAAACATGATATAGATTATATTTCTAAAAAATCTAACTACTAGATCTACTTATTAGCAGATAGGCTATTTTGTTTAAAGTTTCTACTAGGATTTTCGTCAGCCTAGCCATGAATTGGATTTCTTGGTGATGGGGATGTAATCAACCAACAGGGAGTTCACCGGGTTTCATTGTGGTGACATGGACCTTCGCAAATATGTGGGTTGGTGGTGGTGGAGGTGGTGTCCTCGAAATGTGGAAGGTGAATGGTAAGTGTTTGCTAACTCGAGGGTTAATGCATTATGTGGTTGTTGTACGATGGGGGTGGATGAAGTAAATGCATGGTCGGATGAAGTAAATGAAATATTGAATGTAGCAGTGTGGGAAAGTATACTTTGACTAAGTTGTATTGTCTAAAAAATGCTTGTGGTGTTGATTTCATTGTAGACGAATGTAAAAATCATTTCCTTCGGCTCTGTCGCTGGTTTGATACCAGACTGTTCAAAAATCATCATTCTCTGGAATTTGTAAGTCATTTTACATGGGTAGTTTGCATAGATGGTTAATTTAATGTCCATGTCTTCTTGTCAAATGTTTGTATCTTTGGCATTATACCCATTGTGGAGATTTAAAATAGATTAGGAATTGTAGTTAAATGTTCTTTCTTTCGTAAAAAAATATGGTTAGGGTTAGTAATTTGTTCGTCATTGGTTTATGGTTTTGGTTATCTATGTGTATCTTTGGTGTTGCAGCCATTATGATAGGAGCAATTTTGATTAAGTTACATTGTCAAAACAATAATTGTGGTGTTGGTTTAATAGCAGACTATTGTAAAAATCGTTGCCTTCGGCTTCATCGGTGTTTTCATAGTAGAATATTGTAAAAAACATTGCCTTCAGCCCTGTTGCTGGTTTGATAGCAGACTATTCACAAACCATTTTATTCCAAATTGAAAACTATTGTTCTCTGGAATTTGTAAGTCATTTTACATGGGTAGTTTGCATAGATGGTCAATTTATTATGGACGTCTTCTTGTTATATGTTTATATCTTTAGTGTTATACCCATTTTGGAAATTTCAAAGAGATTATCATTCTCTATGGATGGAGAAATTGCACTTAAATCTTCTTTCTTTCGTCAAAAAATATGGTTAGGGTTAGTAATTTGTTCACTATTGGTCTATTAGTTTGGTTATCTGTGTGTATCTTTGGTGTTGCACCCATTACCATGGGAGAAATTGTAGTTATCTGTGTGTAGGGTTTAGGGTTGTATGAAATCATTAATATATTGGAGATAAAATTACTTTGGTGGCTATTCAATGTTATTCTAATAGGTCTTTTACAATTTCTCTATTTGTGCGTAATATTTAGTGCCAGGTGATGTAGCTCGAATTTTCAATGAAGTTTGTGGGGTTATATTGATTTTTACAGGGGTGCTTTGTTGACTTTCTCTTTGTGCATATTTGTCCTTGATGTCAAAATTGATAATATGGCACTTTGGTCTTGGCATATTTATTGGTTCAGTTTTGGCATTTTAGCATTGACATTGTGATACTTGATTCAGTCTTGGCTTACTTTTGGTCTATTCCTATTTTGGCATTCAGTACCTTGGCTATGGACAATATTATGGCTTTGGTTTACATTCAAATTTGTTATATCTTGTGGTACTGATCAAGTTGAGCTTCATGTGTAGATAAAGGTTATCTTGCTTATACAAGTGTTGGGTTATGGTATTGAATTTCAGGTGATATCATTTTATATGTTTGATCATTATATCATTTTGATATTGAATCAAATGGAACTCATTTTGGAATGATGACTTTTAGTTCTTACTTGATTCTATTCAGACATATATAGGTGATTGCTCTATTACATCACTACTCAGATTGAAGATAATATGGTTTTGGTTCTATGGCATTTGGCTTTAGTTCACATGAGGTATATTGCTTTCTCATAGGGCTCTTTCAAGCTATATTTCATGCTATATCTGGTATTGATACACAGTCATATTTGTATTCATGAGTTGGCTATTGTATATAGCTTCATAAGATTTTCATTACATGGAGTTCAGTTTTGACTCAAAATAATACATATATTTATTGCCTCCGTTTACAAAAGGAAATAAGTAATGGTATTGCTTGGACTTACAGTATCACTTCATACAAAGTTTATTTCGACATACACTTGGGCCTTCACATTTTACATGGTTTCAATATTTGAATTTCATTCATATGTCATATTTAAATATATCTTGGCACATGGTTTATAAGTGATATAAGTTTTTGATAAATGCCTTGGTCGACATTAAGGCATTTGTTTTTTGTTTTAAAGGGCATTCACTTTGCACTCAAGCTGACTATAGTGTTTATTATTGGGCTAAGTGTTCAAGTAATATTGTTTCGGGCCTCCTATATTTGACATGGGATTGACTTTATTTTGAAGTCACATGGTAGTGACCAAGGAATATTTAAACTCTTAAATGATATCGAGTATCGAAAGCATAATAGTTTTATAATTTGATTATTATTGTGTCGGTCTTTTCCAAATTCCAAATGATGTTTAATATCATTTGATGTGGACTTCAAAGATTATAAATTTTTGAATAAAGTTTTTAAGACTTAGAGATCAAATGGAAAAAATAAAGAAAGAAGCACAAGATGAGAATATAAGGTTTGGAACCCTAGCACTGCCATGATAAAATTGTAGTTACAGGTTGAGCAAGATTGTGGTGGTTTACTAATTTGGTTTTCAGGTATGGTATTTTATGAAGGGTGGCGAGTTAGTTGGTGGACTCTCCACGAGCTAGAAGCAAAGGTAATAGAGGATCTTATGGGATTCTATTTACAATTTGAACTGTCATAACAGAGGTAATATCCATACATTGCTTTGATCTTTCGAAGGAAAATTTGGTGAATGGAAAAGTAAAAAAAGGGAAAGTTAATATTGATTCAATTTCGAATATATTACTTCATTTCTGGTTTTAGTTTTAAAAAGATCTTGTGTTTTCGTTAATCTTAACTGAATCTGCTTAAGGTTTTTGTAAGTATAACTATTTTGAACTTGATTTCAAACTTGAGGGTTTTGATGTTTACACAGTTTTTTCTTTGTATAAATACATGACTCAAAACTGTGACTCAGTGACGAGAGTTTATGAGACATAACAGAGTATTGTTGAAAAGAGAATAAGGGTTTATTATAGTGATATTTTTTGTATTTTGAAAAATTGTAAAAGAGAGAGTTTAAAGTGTTTATATCTTTGATTCTTATTACAGAGATTGCATATATTTCAGTGAAATTATATTGGTACTGTTTCATTCAGTACAAATTATAGTGGGCATTATTGTATATATTTTATATGTACTCTATTGAGATTTTGTAATTGCAAAAATAATGCAGTTACATAATTATTGAGAAACTTTGTAAAGGAGTTGGTGCTCCTACTGAAGTTGGTGCTTCAGAATTTTGGAGGAGTTGGTGCTCCTACTAAAGTTGGTGCTTCAGAATTTAGGTGGAGTTGGTGCTCCTGAATTGTTACAGAGTTGGTGCTTTGAAAGTAATTGTATTCAGTTTGGTATTAAGCCTGTAATGCATTTTGGAGTGGTTTTTCTAGCCCAAGGGGGTTTTCCACTCATCAAAGCTTTGTGTTTCTCTTTTTGTGTGATTTGTGCTTATCTTGCTTAATCTCTCATTTAGTCATTTGTGAAAGTGGTTCATGCAATGATCTGATACTTTAACACAGTTCCATGTTGTCTTTAAGTTTATGTTCAATGTATGAATGTTATATTCTGCCATAAATGTGTTTGGTGTCTTGTGTAAAAGAAAGCATTAAAAGGTTGTTCATTTAGCTTTATATGAACAATGTATATCATGCTTTGACATGAGTTGTTAAGAATTCATGTTATGTTTGGTCAAGTCATTGAAAAACAATCATTCAAACCTCAATTTTCACATTGCATATACAAGTCACTCATTTGTTCAAGGTCAGAAAGTTCAAATCTGCATTTCAAGTCAAAGAAAAAAGTTTTTATACATTACTCTGATTCACCCCCCTCTCAGAGTAATTCCACTTCCAACATGCTTTGCATAGATGATTAATGTATTGTTAATGTCTTCTTGTTTTATGTTTCTATCTTTGGCATTATACCCATTTTGAAGACTTCAAAGAGATTATCGCTCTTTGCAGGTGGAGAAATTGCAGTTAAATCTTCTTTATTTCAACAAAAACATATGGTTAGGGTTACTAAGTTTTGGATGCTGAGTGTTTTTATTAGGGGTAAAAACGGGTTTTGAAGGGGTTTGAAACCCTTTACAAAGGAAGACAGCTGAACCTAAAAGATAACAACACTAAGCATGAATCAACCCAACAACAACAAGCTACTAAAAGAGATAATTCACAAGCCACTAGCAGCCCAACAACAACCACTACTAGATAATAAAGACATCACAGGCTACTAAAGAAACACAAGAAAGGGCCCAAAGCCCTAATACAACTTGGGTTTATCTGGGACTAGAAACCCCACCAAAGTTTTGACTGTAGAAATCCATCTGAAACAATCAGGAAACAAACCAAGATATTAGCAGCCAACCATCTGCTCATAAACAATAGACCATAACCTAGCAGAAGAAAAGGAAAATTAGTGGTAAATACCACCAAAAACCCCAACCACCTAATCAAAAACACCAAAACACAAGAGGAGAGACACCCCTTGAAGCTCCCAAGCACACCACAGACCAACTCCAAATCCACCTCAAGAGGACTGAGCTCCCCTCTATAGGAGAGGATACTATGAAAACCTAGAAAATCAAGAGCAAACCTCTCCAACAACCTCTGCCTCCACCTCAATAGGAGAAACTTCCACCTTAAAAGGAACACCACCAGAGGAAACCAGAAAGGAGAACAACCATCCATATTTGACACACCCACCTCCAAATCAATAGGAAATGACTGTTGATCATCAAGAGTAGTCTTCACCTCAACAAAAGACAAAGTGCACAGAAAATGGAAGAGAGTCAGAGCTCCAAAAATATGGGGAGCCACACCATCCTTTGGCTGAGCATGTAGGAGCTCCAAGAGAGAAATCACACCCAAACCAATAGGTATCTCCAAGGGAGCAAGAGGGAAGAGCATTCCACTCCACCAACATAAAACACCACCCAACACCCAAGACAAACCCAAAACCAGAGAACACCTCCAAGAGAAAGCCTAGAGCCAAAAGCAAAAGAAAACCCCCTTCGAGAAAGATATCTAAGACAACCAAAAAGGGTACCCAAAAGCTCTTATATAGAGCCTAGAAATAAAACAAACCCACCTCCCAGTAGGTATCACAAAAGAAACATCAAGAGAAACCATTTCCTCTATAGAGAGAACCCACAATAGGTACCCAAAGCTCCAATAGCTTTGAGAAGCTCTCCCAGAAAGATCCCTCTAGGAATGAAAGCTAGGAAAGCCTTCCACATAACAACATCTAGCTCTTCCAAAGAGAACAAAAAAGAGATCACAAACTACCCAGGAAACAAAATGCTCCAAGTGAAAAACACCAAACAGGAGTCCTCAACCGAAGAAAGAGATGCTCCCCTCGAAAGCCCTGAAGTATAGGAAACGAAGGATCCAAAAATAGAAACAACACAACATAGAGAGAGCAATGATGACATGAATTTTTCCACCAAAGATAAATTCGAAGAAAAAACAACAGTTGAGAAAAATGGCACCTTAAGAGAAAAAGCTCGTTGCATCCCCATACCACACCCTCAACCACAACAACAAGGATTGGAAAAGAGGACATCAAAACCTCCAGAAAGCCAAACTCAAAAGAAGAAACAAGAGCCTCCAACCAAGAAACAATGAGAACATTAGGTTTAGCACTCTCCACACAGAAAACCCCTGAAAAAAAAGCATCAAAAAGCTCTACTTTCATCGCACCATAAATCCACTGAGGGAAGCCAAGCCAAGGGCCCCTAACACCAAGCAGTAGGTGAGACCCCTAGCCATAGAAACAAACCTCCAACGGAGACCCCGAGTCATAGAGAAAGATCTTCGACGACTCACCAAATGCTCGCACCTGCAAACAGGGACCACTACACCCACATTCGGGTCATCTTCCTCATGCGACACTCCCTCTTCCTACAATGCACCCTTAGATTTTGAAAAAACCCCCCCACCTCTGCTTCTGATGCTCTTGCTTGCCATTGTTATTGATAAATGTTACTATCCAATCTTTTAAAATTTTGGATGTTGAGTGTTATTCTAATACCTCTTTTACAATTTCTCTATTTTTCTATAAAGCCACATTAAATAGAGCTATTGAACCCAATACATAGCAATAATATGTGCACAAAGAGTACAACACCACACACTTCATTGAAAGTTCAAGCTACATCACCTGGCACTAAATATTATAGAATAAAATTTCTCTATTTGTCTATAATATTTAGTGCCAAGTGATGTAGCTTGAATTTTCAATGAATTGTGTGGGGTTGTACTCTTTGTGCACAGATTATTGCTACGTATTGGGTTCAGGAGCTCTATTTAATGTGGCTTTGGGGAAATTGTAGTTAAATCTTCTTTCTATCATCAAAAAAATATGGTTGGGGTCAGCAATTTTTGTGGCCCTTGTTTATTGTTTGTAGTTATAGCTATGCATCTTTGGCTTTATACCCATTACCATAGGAGCAATTGTAGTTAAATCTTCTTTCTTTCACTGCTGGTCTATTGTTTTGGTTATTTGTGTGTATCTTTGGCATTGCAACCATTACCATGGGAGGAATTGTAGTTATCTATGTGTAGGGTTTAGGGTTGTATGAAACCATTAACACATTGGAGATAAAATTACTTTGGTGGCTCTATTTAATGTGGCTTCAAGGGGAAATTACAATTAAATTTTATTTCTTTCATAAAAAAAATATGGTTGGGGTTAGTAATTTTTGTGGCCCTTGTTTATTGTTTGTAGTTATGGCTGTGCATCTTTGGCTTTATACCCGTTACCATAGGGGAAAATGTAGTTAAATATTCTTGCTTACATCAAAAAATATGGTTATGGTTAGTAATTTTGTTTTCCTTGGGTGATTGCTTTGGTTATCTATGTGCATCTTTGACATTATACCGATTAACATAGGAGCTACATTGTTTGGTATTAAATATTATAGGTAGAATATTTATGCAAAATATTGAAATGGGTCTTTGACTAGTTTTTTATTGCAACGTATTGGCTTTAGGAGCTCTATTTAATGTGGCTTTGGGGAAATTGTAGTTAAATCTTCTTTCTTTTGTCAAAAAAATATGGTTGGGGTCAGTAATTTTTGTGGCCCTTGTTTACTGTTTGTAGTTATGGTTGTGCATCTTTGGATTTATACCCATTACCATAGGGAAATTGTAGTTAAATATTCTTACTTTCATCAAAAAATATGGTTATGGTTAGTAATTTTGTTTTCCTTGGGTTATTGTTTTGGTTTTCTATGTGCATCTTTGGCATTATACCGATTAACATAGGAGCTATATTTTTTGGCATTAAATATTATAGACAAAATATTTATGCAAAATATCCAAATAGGTCTTTATCTAATTTTTTTTTGTGGCGATGTGGACCTTGGTAATTGTCTAGGCTGGCAGCGGTGGAGCTGGCATGCTTCGTACGTGGAATCTGTACTGAATATTATATACAAAATAGGGAAATTTTAAAAATCTATTAGGAAAATACTTACAAATCATAGGTAGTTCTAGAACTACCTCGACCGATAGGCTATGTGTTTGGGGTCCCCGACGGGATTCCCATCAGCCCAACTGTGAATTGGATTTTCTCACGTGGGAGCCACACCCGCCATTGGTGTCTCCACTAGGTTTTTGTTGTCGGCGTGGGCCTTGGTGATTACATGGGTTGGTGGTGTTGGAGTTGGTGTCATAGATACATGGGAGCTGAGTGGTAAGTGTTTGTTTGCTCGAGGGTTAATGGATCCCCCTATTGTTGTGCATAAGCAGTGGACACAACAAATGCGGGTGGCCGAAGTAAAAGGAATATTGAATGTCGTAGTGTGGCAGCGTATACTTTGATTAAGTTCCATTGTTGAAACAACCATTGTGGTGTTCGTCTCCTAGAATTTTGTATAGGTTATTGCCCTCTTCTATTCTTGATGTTTTTCCATAATATTCTTCTCCCGTTCAACTATTAGTTATGTCTGCCTATTAAGTGTTTTTCCAAGATGCCTTACAACTGTTTCATAGATTGCTTGTCTTGCACCAATATGTTTTGTGCATTTCTTTTCACGTTGACTGTATGAAGTTGTTGATAATAAAGTGTTAATTACTATGGCTTTTTCCTTTCTATGGAATATGTTATAAGTCTTATATCAATATGCTTCATGATATTCATTTTCCCCCACCAAAAATGCATTTCATATGCATAGATACATTTACTAATTAGATGTATGCTTTTCTTGTTCTTCAATTCAATTAGTTTGCTTCCTGTTGAGTGTTATTCTTTCTAATATCTCTTACTGCTCGAAATGGCTCTTTTGACAATGCAATTTAATCAATATACTTTCTTGCACATTTTGTAGCACATCAATGTTAAAAACTTCCAACCTCCTATTGAAAGCAATAATAAGCATAGACTAAAAGGCATGAACAACCCTTTCATACATTGTTTTTCTTGCACCAATATGTTTTGTGTATTTCTTTTCGCTTTGGCTATTTGAAGCCGCTCATACTAAAGTGTTAATTCAAGTGGCTTTTTCCTTTGTGTCAAAAATGTTATTTGTATTATATTAATATGCTTCATGATATTCATTTTACCGCACCCAAAATGCATTGTGTATGCATAGATACATTTACTAATTAGATGCATGCTTTGCTTGTTCTTTAATTAAATTAGTTTGGTGGTTGTTAAGTGTTATTCTTTCTAATATCTCTTACTGTTCAAAATGGCTCTTTCAACAATGGAATTTAATCAATATACTTCCCCACAAATCTTGCAACACATCAGTGTTAAAACCCTCTAACCTACTATCGAAGGGAACAATAAGCAGAGGCCAAAACGTATGAACAATAAATTAATCATTTATGCAAATTACCCATGTAAAACTGTGCCATAGAAAAAGGTACCCTTTACTTGACATAGGATTAATTCATGATAAATTGGCTTAATGAGGCCTCGATTTAGGTGTTGTGAGGCATTTTATGCATCCACACTAGGTCTTGGGCCCTTATAAATTGAATAACATGCTTTTAATGATGTCTTGTAAAGGTGTTGTAAAGGTGTTGTAAGATGTTTTCAAACTGTTCTAGACTTAATGAACACATTTCTTCCTAATTCAACATTATAAAATATGTTTAATAACATTATCACATCAATCTAGAAGAATTATAACTCAAACTTAATGGTAAAATAGTGTTGTAATGTCTTGCACATTCACATTGATTCTTGTGCTTTCCTAGGCTATGTGGACCTCATTTTCGTGTTGTAAAGTGTATTTAATCACACTTTCACATTGATTTTTGTGTCCCAAGCCCTATTTTACATTCAAATCATCACTAATAGTCCCATATTAACCCATATTGTGCATCCCGAGGCTTGAATTGATTAAATACCCAACAAGGTTTCATTTTAGACCTTATTTCCTCATCCCTTGGCATCTGAGTTGTCAAAATATCCCTTGTGGGACCCACTCACCATGCATGGTGAATCAGTCCCATCCAAGTGGGATGCATTTTCCATGTGTGGCGAATGAGTCCCATTTGGCTCAATTTTGACCTTTGAGCGGGAAAAAAGTGAAATTTGAGTTTAATATTGCTTCATGTCAGCTTGTAATGAGGTATTAACAGGTAAAATAGGTGAATTTACTATAAAAGTGCCTCTCTAAACTCATTTTTTACATCGATTCATCCATTAACTTAATTCACATCCACTTTTCATTATTCATCCACTAATCTTGCATCTCAAGTAGGGTTTTATCATTGCAAGGAATCAAGAAAGCTCCTTAAGACATTCAAGGGTTGAATCTTCATCCATTGTTGAAGAAATCGAAGATCAACATCATGGAAAGGTAATCTATTCAATTTTTTCATGATTTTGGTTTAATTGCCTAAAAGGGGTTTGGCCAAAGCAAACCCCCATGCCCTAACATTCACCATTTCTTCTCCTCTTCTTGTGTGTTTGCAGATTTAGGTCTCTTGGAAGCTTGGAAATCATTAAAGATCAAGTTGCAAGGTTTCCAAAGTCATCTCTTCATCCAACAAGTTAAAATATCAACAAAAACTCATTCTTAGACCCGTAAATCAGAGTTTCAGAAGCACACATGTAGGAAGTCAAAGTGCAGATTGGAAGCTTTGGAATCCACCTTTGAAAATCCAAAAATTCAAAAGTGGACTCATTCACCATGGGTGGATAATGAGTCCCACTCTAGGGTCAATTTTGAGTTTTCTACATTTTTGGGCACCCTTTTGTCAGAAACGGGTTTCGACTTAGTTTGGCAGAACTAGGACTGATTCACCTAGAATGGTGAATGAGTCTCTCCAGGCTTGAAAATAAGCATCAACAGTGTTTCAGAAGCAATTTCCAGTCTCCTTCAAGCTTTCAGGTGCACACTTAAAGTTTCATTCATTTATGTTTAGCTTTGCATTCATTTCTAGTTCATTGTTGCATTACACAATGTGTTTTCAAACATCACTTGTTTCTTAGGTTTTGCATATATAATCAATCATTTAGATCACTTAATTGCATTTAGATAATTTAATTTAGGCATAATAACATCACACATAACATAATTTGAATGAACCCCTTAGCATTTTTGGCCCTACCTCTCTCCTTTTAGGTGAAAAACCCTAGAAGAGCTAGAGAAGTGCATTGGTCCCAAAAATCTATGGTTCATTTTGGTGAACCCGCTTTTTGAATTCTTTGTTGAATGATTTGGAGTCCTTCATTATCATAGATCTATCTTGCATTAGGATTTTGCATGAAAGGTGCTAAATTTTGCATTCATAAGAAGTGCATTTAGGTTGCATTATTGGCATCTAAATTCATTTCCACTCTTTGAAATTCTCCATTTTTCAATTAGTTCTGCATCATAACGATTAAAATCCAATAAAATCACTCAAAAAATTCTAAAAATTCTAAAAAATTCCATACTAGGACTCATTCGCCACCCTGGGCGAATCAATCCCTTTTGATCCCTGGAACTGCATTTTATAGAACTCAGAGCTCTATTTTTAAGCTTATGTTTGGTTCCTTAACCTACCTATATCAGTTAGTTGCATTTCTATAACATGTATTTCATTCAATCTAGCCCAAAATTATCTCATTTCATGCATGGTTTTAATTTCAAGTTTGCATTTACATCTTGTTACATATCATAGTCAGTCAATTGCCATCTTTCAAATCTAAAAAAATACATTCCTCTTTTGTATCTTTGATCTAGCATTGTTACATTTCAAGTTTGTAGAATAATAATTCCATCATGTTCTCATTACAACATTCTATAGTTATCATTTTGCATGTTCTCATTTTAGATATTATTGCATGTTGTAATCAACTTTTGTTAAAAGCATATGAATATGAGGTCCTTTCCCCTCTCTTTTTGTTCGTCATAGATCCCTCTCCTAGTTCCCCTTTTGTGGATGAGGTTAGTATAGTGAAAGAAACCTTGGATAATCATAATAATTACATTTTTTCTTCTCCTATTATCTCTCACACTTGTGAAGCAAATATTTTAGTGCTAGAAGAACCAATTGGTGAGAGTTGTGACAATCTGAGTTGTTTCTCTCCTCTTACCTCTCCTATTAGACATATCATTACTAAAGAAGAGGAAATCACACTAGGTCATCATGACGAACAAAAAACACAATATGACGATGAAACCATAAACACATTTCTTAACATCACTCTATCTAGTCTACATTCATCTCCCAACTCCTCCCCTATTTGTGAGAATGTTTTTGTGAGCAATCATAGCAGTCACATTCTTTGTGAGGAGGATATGTTGACATTCTATGATCAAATATTTAAGACCTATGACAATCCTCTTTATTTTTCTTCCCCTATTTTAGATAATCATGAGAATCTTCTTGCTCCCTCTCCTAATGTTTCCCCCATCCAAGAATACATACTTAATCAAAAGGATCCAATCATTGAAAAACAAGAATGTGATGCTTTTTCTTCTCATGATGCCTCTCCCACTTGTGATGAAGCTACTTTGCACATTTCAACCTTAGATGAACATATTACAAGCTCTCCTAGTAGGTAGATAATATGGAACAAGAGAATGAGACATTTAAAATACCAAATGATTGCATAAAATCTTCCCCTAATCTCCCCATTATCAATCATCAAACACATTCAACCATTAATAACTCCCTTGGTTGTGATGAAGTTATTTTGGATGAACCAAACCTTAATTGTCCCAAAAATTTGGTTTGTTGTTCTCCTAAGAACTCTCCTTCTAGGGAGGATATTATGACCCAAGACAAAGATAACATACCCTTCAAAGATAATGAAGACTTTCACTTGTTATGGGATGTTAACATTATTCAACCTCAACTTATCCTTTATCCCCCTTCACATAAACCTTCACCTAAACCCAAATTTACTCTCTACCCACCTTCACACAAATGGAAAACTTAGCATAAACCTCAACTTATTCTTTACCCACCTTCACATAAACTTCACCCCTCTAACCAATCCCGATACGCCCTCTACCCCCCTAAAATCAATGTGTTGCAGAATCTAGTGATGATACTATTGCTCATACATATAACACTCAAAATAATCCACAACTACCACAACCAATCACACTCTCCTTACCTTTACCCAATCTTCCTAGTGCTCCTTGCTACATCCCACACACCAAGGAGTATGGTCTTGTTGAGCAATTAAAGAATACTCCTGCAAAGATTTCCCTTTTGGATTTACTTCAGAACTCACCAAATTACCACAATATTCTTCAAACAGCCTTAAACCAAATCGATGTTCCTCCTGGTACAACTCCAAATGATGTAGCAACCTTAACCCATTGAACGAATCAAACTAATCTAGACATTACTTTCCATCAACATGAGCTCCCTCCTTTAGAGTTGCAAAAACAAAACAAAGCTTTCATGATCATTTGTCGATACAATTGGATAGGGATAAAGAAAACCCTTATTGATAATGGTTCTGCCATTAATGTGTGTAGTGTGAATCTCCTTGATCAATTAAATGTTGAAAAGTCCCAAATACAACCTAATTCCAAATCTATTCAAGGATTTGATAATTCAACAAAGCAACCGCCTAGTGTAATCACTTTGCCTATTATGGTTGGGGTGGCTACTTTGAAAACTCCTATTCATGTCATGCCTTATGATCTTTCATATAATATTCTTTTAGGAATACCATGGATTAATGAGATGAATGCAGTGCCTTCGACCCTTCATCGTATCATGAAATATGTCCATTACAATCACATTTATCAATTTGAAATAGACCCCAAGCCTGAAAGTTGCTTGCACCTTGAGAAAGGAACTACGAGTCCTCTGAAAGCATTAATTCCAACATCCAACATAGATCCTCTTGAAATTGAACATAATGATGAGGTATTTCCATCTAAATTATTTGGAGACAATTGGGGATCCTTAGAATTCACACCATCAATTATGGGAAAATACATATTCACACAAAAGAAAGATGAAAAATAAGAACAACCAACCATCATGACAACACAAAATTTGGACAACCTTTCGAAAGCATCCATCTCAACCACTTTAGACAAAGCCACACACTACACAACAACCACCTGATTCAAAAGCAATGAAATAGCTTTATGGAAAAGGGTATGAACTCATAAAACAATAGGAATATAGTGGAAACGGATGTGGTGCTTGAGAACAAGGTATCTATAACCCTATAGAACCTAACACACAACAAACAACCCATGGTATTGGTTATTGTACTTTGTCCCAACCTTCACTCAACATCAACAATCTCATAAAACACACTCCCAAATCATCTGTCACAACTAATGGTCTTGAACATCATCCTTTACCAAACATGCAAAATACAACTATGCCTTCACTTAATGTCAATGTCATCTCACCAACCGCTCATGATTTGAATTTTCATTGCCTCCTTTAGCTAGTTGTTAACCTTTCATGAATATATAAGAGCAAGCTTGGGATGTGGACAACATGCCTTAAGTTGACTCGCTTATGACATACTTCTCTTTTTCATGACTTGGCTTATCGAAACATATAAATTGGCATAGGGATTTTTTGAGTAAGCTCTTATGTATTCTTTTCTCTTCTTCTACTTTAAAGCAATTGCTCACATTACTGGTGTTTGCAACCACTTTAAAGTGGGGGCATACATCACCATTCACATTTCATTGTGTGATTTTCTTTTTCTTGTGATCCCCTCTCTTGGAAGCATTAGGTACAATGTTCTCCAGGATGATACCTTGCACTTAAATTCCTCTCTTGGAAACAAGATGAGATCATTTGCACTTATCCTCTCTTGGAGACATTGGGCATGACGTTCCTTAAGATGAGACATAGCATGAACAAAGAAAAATCCCTTTGAACAATCCTTACACTACCTTGCATTAACAATGTTTATGAGTGTCAAGCATATGAAGTATTGCTTACTTCATAGAGCTCGAAAATAATTTTCCTTTGTGGCACCTTATTAAATTTATCAGGAGGTATAAATTTGATATGGTTGAGTGGGAATCCCATCTAGCGACATGACTTTCCCCATAGCCACCTATGTGTTTTGTGAGTGCATACCAACTAGCATATGTTTCTCACCTTTTGGGATTTCTCACCCCGTAGACAATCAAAAGTTTTGCGGCCCCAGAGTGAGTATGTTGTGGAATTATCACCCCATAGATGATCAAAAGTTATGTGGCCCTAGAGTGAGTACATCCTTTCCACCCCATCTTTCTTTCTTGTTCTTGCCATTGCATGATTTTGTATCTTGTTGGTTTGACTTAGGATCTTGTATCCTTAGGGGCTTGCACAACCTCATTTGATCTTTGTCATTTCTTGTCATATGCATCTGTACACTTAGATCTCTCTTGAATGTCTACTTTAGTGTGAGTTTGAAGCAAGTTCATCATCCCACTAAAGTGGGGGCTAAGTGTGCTGTAGAAAAAAGTACCCTTTGCTTGACATAGGATTAATTCATGATAAATTGGCTTAATGAGGCCTTGATTCAGGTGTTGTGAGGCATTTTATGCATCCACACTAGGTATTGGGCCCTTATAAATTGAATAACATACTTTTGATGGCATCGTCTAAAGGTGTTGTAAAGTGTTGTAAGACACTTTCACGCTTTTCTAGACTTAATGAACCCATTTCTTCCTAATTCAACATTATAAAATGTTTTTAATAACATTATCACATCAATCTAGAAGACTTATAACTTAAACTTAATGGTAAACTAGTGTTGTAATATGTCTTGCAAATTCACATTGATTCTTGTGCTTTCCTAGGTTGTGGACCTCATTTTAGTATTGTAAAGTATATTTAATCATAGTTTCACATTGATTTCTCTGTCCCAAGTACTATTCGACATTCACCTCATCACTAATAGTCCCATATTAACCCATATTGTGCATCTTGAGGCTTGAATTGATCAAATACCCGACAAGGCTACATTTTAGACCTTATTTCCTCATCCCTTGGCATCTCAGCTATCAAAATAGCCCCTATGGGACCCATTCGCCATGTGTGGCGAATGAGTCCCATTTGGCTCAATTTTGACCTTTGAGTGAGAAACAAAGTGAAATTTGAGTTTAATATTACTTCATGTCGTCCTATGATGAGGTATTAACGGGTAAAATAGGTGATTTGCTTATAAAAGCATCTCTCTAAACTCATTTTTACATCCATTCATCCATTAACTTAATTCACATCCACTTTTTATTATCCATCCACCAATCTTTCATCTCAAGTAGGGTTTTATCATTGTAAGGCATCAAGAAAGATCCTATAGACATTCAAGGGATGAATCTTCATCCATTGCTGTTGAAATCCAAGATCAACATCATGTCAAGGTAATCTATTCCATTGTTTCATCATTTTGGTTTAATTACCTAAAAGGTGTTTGACCAAGGCAAACCCCGATGCCCTAACATTCACCATTTCTTCTCCTCTTCTTGTGTGTTTGTAGATTTAGGTCTCTTGGAAGCTTGTAAATCATTAAATATCAAGTTGCAAGGTTGCTAAAGTCTTCTTTTCATCCAACAAGTCAAAATATCAACAAAAACTCATTTTTAGACCTGTAAATTAGAGTTTCAGAAGTAGACACCTGTAGGAAGTCAAAGTGTGGATTGGAAGCTTCAGAATCCACCTTTGAAAATCTAGAAATTCAAAAGTTGAATCATTCACCATGGGTGGCAAATGAGTCCCACTCTAGGGTCAATTTTGAGTTTTCTACATTTTTGGGTACCCTTTTGTCAGAAACGGGTTCCAACTTAGTTTGGTAGAATTGGGACTGATTTGCCCAGAATGGCGAATGAGTACCTCTAGGCTTGAAAATAAACATCAATAGTGTTTCAAAAGCAATTTCTATTCTCCTTCGAGCTTTCAGGTGCACACTTCAAGTTTCATTCATTTATGTTTAGCTTTGCATTCATTTCTAGTTCATTGTTGCATTACATAATGTGTTTTCAAACATCACTTGTTTCTTAGGTTTTGTGTTTATAATCAGTCATTTATGAGCAAAAAACTTTCATGATATTGTTTTCCACTCATCTTTTTGAAACTTCTTGTAACATATTATTCTATTGTTCTTGTAATGTTCTTGTAACAAGGATTGTTTTTAATTTTTAAAATTCTGTAATCTTTACCATGCTTATTTTGTTTAGATGTAATATGTTATCATTTAGATATATTGCTATATATATAAATAAATAAATATATATATATCTAGTTATATGTGTTTTTTAAAATGTGTAGACAAAGGAAAAATTCAATCCATATATGCATTTAAGCATTTTCATTCTTGATGTTGTATATTCCATTGTTTCTATTAAAAAGGATGAATGAAACAAGTAGCAACATATACAAATGTTTGCATATAGGTATTTATAGAAATATAGTAAGAAAATTCCATGCATACATATATAGGCAACCTCAAACATTGTGACTATTTCTAAGTTGTCTACTAGTTGGCATTGAATGTTGTAATAGATTAATCTTTGATTTTTACTATGATATAGAGCCACCAATCAAGCAACTACAATTGGAATATTTCTTGCCTTTAAAGGGTCCCAAAAATATGTCTATGGAATCAGGCTTCGTGGATGGGTCTCCAGAGCCCCCAAAAATTGATTTGGTGTCACCTCCTACAGGCCAGACTATGGAGTTTGGCTCTGAGGATGCCATCCACCAACCTCTAGACCCGGATTCTGTAAGTTTGTACTTCTTATTCATTGTGCCTGCTGCAAACTTGGTGTTATTGTTTCCTACCTTTCTTGTTATTGTTGTTTTATTGGCCTTTGGGTGTATACATATATGGCTGGCCCTAGTAGAGGATACAGATATGGAAGCAGACATGCATTGATCTTTTAGAACACATAAAAATGTATCTCTTTCCAGCCTTTGTTTTTCTTACTCGTTATATCCATTTGGTGTGATGATGTGCATTTTTCTTGATTACACTTATCTTTGTAGGCTGCAAAGAAACAACCGACTTTGAATTCATTTTTAATTCATTCCATCAATGTTGGAGATGTTGTTCCCTCTTTGGTCCTTCAACTTTTGTCCTTGAAAATTTTTGGTAGTGATGAAGGGTAGGTTGAGCGATATAAGGTTGTCTTGTGTGATGGCCACCATTTTCAAATAAGAACCCTCCCTTCTAAATGCAATGATATGTTGTTTACAGGTGCCTTGAAAATAGGGTCCCTTGTATGTTTAAGAGACTACGTATGTAGGAATATCCAAGATTCAAGGTGGACTGTGTTGTTTCTTGTATATTTTAAAAATTCTCTCTTTCATTTCTGCCTCATATAATCTATCCAATATATTTTTTTGCTTCTTTTCTAGGGCCTTAATCATATCCAACTTAGTTGTGATTATGCCTAATTGTCAAATTATTGGGACCCCTAGGTATTTGTTCAAGCAGCAAGAAGAGAAAATGTTGGCGCTTGACTCGCCTTCTCCTTTTAAACGGACCCCTAAATTTAGTGTACAACTATCCCCTTAAAAAAAACTAGCCCTCCAAAGGTCAGCCCTATTAAAGCTTCGAACATTTATCAAAATGTTTGGACAATGAAAGGGCGTGAAACACATATTATGGAGATGTATCAATTCCACAAACAAAGAGGTGAAGGGAAACTATTTAGTTTTGACATTATAGATATGGAGGGGACATAAATACATATTACTTGTTTTGATGATATTGCTTGATTGCATTAAGGTCGAGTTGAGGTGGGGTCAACTTATTTAACATCAAGGGGATTGGTCAAAGAAGCCAATAAAAGATTCAATAAATTAAATAGTAATCTTGAAATTGTTTTGGATGATAAATCAACAATAAAACGGTGTGAAGATGAGATTCCCATCCCAAGAAAAATATCTACTTTTGTGCCAGTTAATGACATAAGAAACTATAGTGATAATAGCTTGGTTGATATTATTGGCATTGTAGTGCATGTTGGGTACATTTCAACTGTTCGTAGGAAAAATGGAACTTAAATAATTTGACAAACCATTAAACTATATGATATCTCTGCTTCTTTCACTAATGTTAATTTTTGTGGCCCAAGTTGGCAAGAAAGAGGTGATACCTTGGAGTGGTTGTACCTTTCTGGTGATATAGTCATAGTTTTTGTGTGGGGTGGCCGTGTAGGCTACTTTAATGGTAAAGTTATCAACACATCAATAGGAACAGTCCTTGACATTAACCCTTCTGTTCCTAAGGAAAACACTCTTAGATCCAAGGGGCCAATTAAAGTAGAGAAAATGGCTTCATCTTCTTCTTCACCTCGTAGACTGCATCCTTCAAATGATAGAGTTACTATTACATTTATCTTAAACAACCACCTCCACTTGCGAGAACCCATTGAAGCCATTTTTAAAGCAACCATTCAAATTGAAAAAAATGAGTCTTTTTGTTATCCTGATTGCCCCTTGTTGGTTAATGGGAAAGAATGCAAAAGGAAATGCACATGCCCCTGTGTTGATGTTTGGTTTTGTGATCGTTTCCAGATGGAAATTTAGGAATGCAACTATCGCTATCTTCTGCAGTTAAAGCTGCAAGACCATTCAACTAGCCTTTGGTGTATTGCTTTTGATGAAGCTACCACTAGTTTGCTGCAAATTCCAGCAAAAAACCTCTACATGTTGCAGGATAGCTCTGAGTCTACAACAGATCCTGTTTCTAATATTAAAGGCCTTGTTTGTAAACCATACATCTTTATTGCTTTGATTAGAACAAAAAATTATAATTCTAAGGACCGACTGAAAACAACAATTGTCAAAGTAACAAATTTGATTTCGAGGTAGAGTGTAAACTATTGCTTGCAGGCATAATGAAGATATCTACTCCTGCTCTAGAAAAGGCTCCACTAGCCAGCCTACACTTTAACTACTCTTTTCCACTTTTGATCATTTCTCATAGCCTTGCATTTTAAATGCTCACTATGGGATGCTAAGACTTCTGTTTTAAAAATATGGTCATAATTTATTCCTATGTTTGCATCTACATATTTGCACATTCATTGACCTACCATCTTTTTTATTTTAACATGGTGCCCAAATTGTTTCTGGTCTACATTGTCACTATGATTGTTCATTTCTGTTATATGGTGGAATCTTCTTGTATGTGAATTCTAAAGTCACTAATGAGATAAAAAAATGTCTCATCTATTAGCCAAATAAAAGCATATATTTTGCTTAATTATGGAGTTTATCAAGACTGAACATGATGGGAAAGTAAGAGATTTTTAGTTGTAACAATGAAAATTTTCATCATATCTTAAAAATCACGATCTCGGTTCTTGAGATTTTTAGAAAAAAAATAGGAGACAAAAAGGTGAAAAAATCCATTAAATTTCACAAAAACCTAGTTCGTGGTTTGAGAGAAACCTTCACCAATCCGATGCTCTGGAAATCTGCTTCCATGCTCCAGAATTTTCGGAACTAAAAATCGGGTGCCCATAAATTGTCAAAAATGTAGTCTCAATAAAACAATGATATCTTTCTCATTTCTAAATGAAATTTAAAAATTCAAAATATTTTGAAAAGTAGATTAGAAGGGCTAAAAACCCTTTTGAGAAGTTGGCATGATTAACATCAATGAAGGAGCAGTATGTGACAAAAAATGATTGAGATAAAGGTGGCGAGATTAAAGACAACTGCTCTGAAATGTTCTAAGTTTAATGAACGACCCCTCCAAAATAGGATATTGGATCCACACTCTTAGTGGATCACTTTAGTATTTGGTGGAATATGAATTATATAAATACAATGTAATAAGTTGATCAAAAGATAGGGGGATTAGAAATACTTATTTTGGCCTGAGGAAATAAGATAGTTTTAGTATAATTTCTAGTAATATATTTCCAACTTTCTAGAGTAAATTTGAATTCAAACAAGTTTTTCATTTCTAGCAAGCTTTTCATTTCTATCAAGCTTTTCATTTCTAGTAAAGTGTGAAGTAATTTAAAACATTTTTCAATTCATGCAAGTGTGTCTTATCTTAGTTTCCTTTCATGCAACTTTCCTTTTATGCAAGTGTGCTCCAGAATAGACTTTATTTCTGTAAGTTTTAGTATAAAATGGACTGTCAAGCAAGTTTTTTCCATTCTCTTTTGCATACAACCATGGACACCACCTTGTATTGATAAGTTAAATGATGAGGATTACAATGACCCCATCATTTTTGGCACCATTGTTGGGGAAAGGTGTCATTGGAGAAGAGAGAAAATTAGTTTGGTAGCATTTTAGATTTAGAAGTTCCTCAAGAAAGATTCATCTCTCAAAACCCCCTATCTATTTCAAAATATCCTTAGTTGGAGGACCATCACTCCAAATCCTAGCAAATGATATTTCTTTAAGGAAAGAATTGATGGATTACTACTTGTAAGAGGTGCATAATACAATGAAGAGATCTTATCTTCATTACAAAAGCTTGCAAAAAAGAGACTTAATTGGAGAGCTTTAAAGTCCAAGAATGGTTTTCTAATCATATTTGTGAAATTAAAGGAGGGTTGCCCAATTAGAGATTTAAATAACAAGGAGTTGTTTCCAGTCATACATGCAACAAAACATAATGAAGGATTGCAAGATATTTTCAATTAGCCCATGCCTTTGCTAGAATCATAAATCATGGAGAAGGTTTCCACATCAAAGGAAGGTGAAACATTGAATTTCAAAACTTTTGGCATCTTTTTTTCATTCTCTTCTCTCAATAATTTTAATGCATGGAAAAATATTTTGATAAGGAGAAAATACTTTTCACAACCAGTTAATGGTTTTGAATAACCTCTCTACATCATTAAGTAGAGTATGGTAGGTTTTATTTTTCTACAAATAAGTGTTCTACACAAGCTATTTCCTCTTCACAAAGGTTGTAAACATGCACTTTTCTGTAAAAATTGCTGCTCTCAGAATTTGCTACAAATATTTTGGCATTATGGATGATTGGTTATTGCAACTTTGGGATCTAGTTTCAACACTAGAACTTCAATAGTATGGAAGCAAAAATAATGATAGAGAAATTTGAATTTCTATTCAATGTGAAGGATCAAGTTGCAGCTCTCAAAAGTCGAAGAAATTCTTTGCATGCAGCATAGAGAAAGTGAACTACAACTCATGCATCAGGAGCTACCCAAAGTAACTACTAAAAAATGAATTTGAAGGCTCATTATGAGTTGCAAAGGGACTTGCAATATTTTAGGTGTGGGGGAGATGATGAGACAAAAAAGTGTCTCATCTATTAGCCAAATAAAAGCATATATTTTGCTTAATTATGGAGTTTATTAAGACTGAGCATGATGAGAAAGTAAGAGATTTTCAATTGTAGTAGTCAAAATTTTTATCATATCTTAAATATTACAATCTGGGTTTTTGATATTTTTGGATAAAATTAGGAGACAAGATGACAAAAAAACCCATTAAATTTCACAAAAACCCAATTCGTGGTTTGAGAGAAACCTTCATCAATCCAATGCTCCAGAAATATGCTTGCATGCTCCAAAATATCTGGAGCTAAAAATCAAGCGCCAAAAAAGTGTCAAAAATGTAGTCTTAGTAAAACAACAATATCTTCCTCGTTTCTAAATGAAATTTAAATTTTTTAAAAATTCTAGAAAGTAGATTGGAAGGGCTAAAAACCCTTTTGAGCATTTGGCGTGATTGGCATCAAGGAAGGAGCAATGCGTGACAAAAAATGACTAAGATAAAGGTGGCAAGATTAAAGGCAATTGCTCTAGAATGTTCTAAGTTTAATGAACGACCCCTCAAAAATAGGATATTAGATCCACATTCTTAGTGGATTGGTTGGGTAGTTATGAAATATGAATTCTATAAATACAATGTAATAAGTTGATCAAAAGAGAGGGGGATTAGAAAGACTTGTTTTGGTTTGAGGAAATATGATAGTTTTAGTTTAAGTTTCAACAATGTATTTCCAACTTTTTAAAGTAAATTTG
>VDFB02336726.1:0-35536 GCA_007258455.2 Sequoia sempervirens | reverse complement strand
AGAAACTATGGAAGAAACTTGGTGAGATATATCAAGCCAAATATTTATTAAATTATTTTTCTTGAGGAATAAATTGTATTCCTTGAGAATGGAAGAGGGTGGAAGAATTGCAAAAAAACTAGAAACATTCAATATGTTGGTGGCTCAGTTGGAATAAGTTGGTGTAAAAATGGACGAGGAAGATAGATGTTAGATCTTTCTTTGTTCTTTGCTTGAGTCACATGATTCTCTCATTATGGCTATTGGCAGTTGTTTTTTGTCTTGAAATTTGAAGAAGTTGTGGGTTATTTTCTTCTGAAGAGTTGACAAGGAAGGTATCCATCAATGTGAAGGAGGCCCTAAATGTTCATGGAAGGCCTAGGGAAAAGGAAATAAGAATGAGAATCATGATTATTCCAAGTCCATTGGGAGATCTAAATCTCCTAGAAATTCAAAAGCTATTTGTTAAAACTATGGAAAGCTTGGAAAATTTCGTAAGGAGTGCACAAAAAAAAGAAGAAAACAAATAAATTTGATTATGATTTTGAGTTTGAGAAGGAAGATGGTGATGCATTCATTATAGCTTTTTCTACTCATGTAGGTAATGATGTATGGTTATGTAGACATCCAAATTTGGACACTTAAATTATCCAAATTTATCACTTTTTGTCTAAACATCCTCTTATCCGAGTTAATTAGATAATATTTCTATTATTTAATTAATATCTTTAATTCTGCCAAATCCCTAAGGTATTTAATTAATAATTAAATACCTTACCCTCCTTAATCCTCTTTTCATCAAATAAATTAAATAAATATTACATTTATTTAATTCCTCACATGACATTTTCACCTAATCCTAATCCATTTCCTAATTTCTTCATTAGGGATGTGCACATGCCTAATCCTTGATTAGGATGTGTCACATCCTCCAACTTTCGCAAGTTGGCTTCTAATCCTTATTTATCTTCTAATTACCGACACTAAGCCTAATCATTCTCCGAGGAATTTTAATTCCTTTTATCTTCTAGATTCCTTCTTATATGTGAATTTTTAATTCACATTCCATTCTCCCAAGGCTTCTAAAACCTTGGACTTGTCACAATCTCCACATGTGACCAAGTCCCACCTTTTTGGAGCCCCCCTTTTATCCTCTAGGTCATCTTATGAATGTGAATTTTTAATTCACATTTATCCTCCCAACCACCTTTCTTTTTCCCATGTAGATTTTTGAGGAATTCTAAAATTCCTCAAAAGTCCCTTTCACTCCCACTTGGGGACAAGAAATCCCTTTTTGTGGAAATCTCCTCACTCCCCAAGGTGCATGTCCTTTTCCACCTCATGTACCTTCTTGACAACTCA
This sequence comes from Sequoia sempervirens, assembly GCA_007258455.2. Classification (NCBI taxonomy): domain Eukaryota; kingdom Viridiplantae; phylum Streptophyta; class Pinopsida; order Cupressales; family Cupressaceae; genus Sequoia; species Sequoia sempervirens. The sequence continues at coordinate 34,195 of VDFB02336726.1, read as the reverse complement.
TCTCACACCTCATATCCCCTTGGCCACTTCACCCTCCACATGTCAAGATGTGAGGGCTTGTGGGTTCTCAACCCACCATAGCCCTTCATCTTGACCTTGTTGGATCAATCTTGACCATTGAATTCTCTAGAGAATTTAAGATCCTCTATAAATACCCCCTCCTCAAGGGAATTTTTAGAACTTCTTCATTTGAGCAACCTTATGCTGCTAATTTTCCTTCTCAACACTTTGCACTCTCATAACTACATGTTGTCCATTTGAACTCTCAATCCTTTTGCCATCATTTAGCCATCTTTGTTAATCATCTTGCACCTACAATCTTGCATTTAGACATTTAAGCAATCATCTAAGGAGCACACAACCAATCCAAGCAAGGGCCAATCAAAGAGGTATCAACAACAAGGGAGGTAAAAGTGTTTGTGTTTTATCTTATTTGCATTCCTTTTCGTTGAACCACTCTTTTGGCTAATCTTGAGGTGTCCTTGGTATTTTGTCATTTCATGTTTCTTAGTTGTTTTACACATTTAGAGTAGTATAAATTCTAAGGTATCACATTTCTGGCACACCCGGTGGGACCCACACATGGGTCTTACATTTAATGTTTCTTTGAGTTAAGAATTTTACAGGAAAAGCTCGCAGAAAGGCGGTAGCGCCCCCGCAGAACCGCGATAGCGCCCTTCACAGAACTGCGGTAGCACCCTTCACAGAAGTGCGGTAGTGCGCTTCACAGAACCGTGGCAGCGCCCTTCACAGAAGCGCGGCAGCGCCCTTCACAGAAGCAAGGCAACGCCCTTCATAGAAGCGCGGCAGCGCCCCAAAACAGAAGCGTGGCAGCACCCCAAAACAACACAGTTCAGAAGGTAAAATAGGCATTTTGGCTTCATTTTTGTTCTAGTTTTTTACAGCTTTTACGTAATAACTCTCTAACATTGTGGTGGCAAGGATATTGCTGTTTTTCGCTAACGTTTTGTAGCATATTGTGACAAAATTTGACTAAAGACGAAAAAGAGGACAACTAACATTTGTTTGCAGGGTCATCTACATAATCAGACTTTCAAAAAATTATCTCTGTTGTTTTCAAACATAGTCTAATTAGGGGGATTAAACCTCACTGTTTGCTGTGGTTGCTTATTTTTGTGTTACCCAAGGGGGCATTGATTTGTTTTCACTTTCCCCTTGCACTTCGTTCGTATAGTTGGAAACAAAGGCGTCTTTTAGGTGTGGTCTCATTGGGATTTCATCACCCTAAGGATGATTCCCAAACTTAATGTACCAAATGCATATGTGCGGGGAGAACGGAAGTTGTACTCCCAATCCAAATAAGGCCGTAATTGGCGTGTGAAAGTGTCGGCTTAGGTGATACCGTAGATAGACGTGAAGAGTTGGTCCGAGCCCTTCAAGAGGTTCTCGCCGGGTTCCCGCATCAATGCTTTTGTGACTTCCGGACCGGGTGTTCATGGTTGTGCCTCACGTACCGAGAGTATATCGAGGACTCCCTAGAAGCCTTGTGCATCCTAGATTAAGACTTTGCCTTGCCATACCCGTAATATTAATCATAGGATTGTGCTTGCTTGAGGTGTTATCTCATGAAAAATCTGTCAAATTTTTGATACTTTGGATTTGTTTTATCATTCTGTGTCCTTGCCATAGCCTTTGCCATCAAAAACCAAGCTTTGTCCCCACAGAAACATGGTAGCACCTCACAAGTACCTTACGCTATAGAATGGTAGCCAAGAAAACGCGTAACGCCTTATGTAAATGTGTGGTACTTAATGCTATAAACGCTTCATGTAAACACGGCAAGGTTCTATGCAAAATGTAGTAGCACTTAAATGTGGTAGCTCGGATGCATCGGTAGAGAAATGTAGCTTCTTGGATTTATCGCAGAAGTTGTCTACCGGGATGAGCTGTGTATCGCTGCTACTTTAACTTCCTGAGGCTGTCATTTACAAACCGTGCATCGGATCAACTTCGTTAAAAAACCAAAATTGCTCAATTTTCTGAGTTCTATCTAGTGGTACCTTTTGTTTCTTCCTATCTAATCAAACCAATCCATTTCTCTAATCAGATACATATAATCATCTTCATCTAATCACAATTATCTAATCAACATCATCTAATCATTTGATCTTATCCAATCAAACTGACTAGCACTTGAATCAAATTCATCAAATCATCTACTCGATCCAATCATCCATCTACCAAATCCCATCAAAATCAAAAGCAATCCCATCCAATCATCCTAATCTAAGCTTTTGTCCAATCCTAATCTGAGCTTGACCAAAATCCTGATTTGAGCTTTAATTTGCTCCCATCCAAAATCTTTTATCCATCCTCTTTATCCTGTCATCATCATGAATCCTCATCCTCCATCAATAGTAGTCAAGGGAAACCCTAATTATGTGGACGATGATAACGAAAGTCTTGTCGATCAAGAAGAATATGACATAGATCCCCTTGATGCTATCATCACTAGTAAGCTTTCTCCACCCACTTTCCACAATCCAATCACCCCTTTCAGTTATCCCGTTATGTCTTCATCTATGCCTAATCATGCTCTTTATGCCACCTTTGACAATGGATATCTAGTATCTTCTTCATCCCCATATTTGTCATGTCCTTCATCTACATCATCCTCTTATACAACATCTACATCCTCTTGTCCTAATTTTCCATCCCAATACTCCTATTACAATTCCCCATCTATGTCCCCCTATCCTAATCCTCCTTCCCAATCTTCCCATACTAATCCTACATCCACACCCTTTTACCTTAATCCTACATCCATGTCTCCTCATCCTAATCCATCATCCCCATACCTTTATTATAATCCATCCCCCACATCCTCTTGTCCCACTACACCACCTATATCCTCTTGTCCTAATCCACAATCCATGTCCCCCTATCTTAATTCACCACTCCAATATCCTTACCTTAACCCTCCATCCAATCCTAGTCCTCCATCTACTCCTAGTCCTCCATCTAATCCCATTCATCCATCTACTCCTAGTCCTCCATCCAATCCTAATCCCCCATCTACTCATAGTCCTACATTCAATCCCATTCCTCCATCTAACCCCAGTCCACCAATCCATAATCCCTCATCCCTTTCTACCACCCCAGCTAAGCCAACCATATGCAAGTCTCTCATTTCAGAAGTTCTCCAAGGACTCATTACAAAGAAGCCACCCCCAACTCCACATCTTGAAGTCATGGAACCATGCCATCTAGATCCATCATCCATGGTCACTAGTGATGATATCCTTCTCCATACCACACCTATTATTGATGTTACCACCCCTAGTACTGCTCAAACCATTGAAACCATTGAACCCACTAAATCCATTGAACCCACATCCCCTACTCCAAGAACCACCGAATCCATCGAAGACACCCAATTCAAATCCACTCCCTCTACTCCTAGGTCCATCCAAATCCAATCCACTCCTCCCACTCCTAGTAGTACTGAAATCCATTATGATAACTGCATCGAATCTTCCATCCCCCCATCTTCCCCACTTGAAGAGTCCCAACAAGACTTCGTTACCATGCCTCCCGCACACGATGAGTCATGCCAAGAGTCTAATCCAAAGCATGCCAGCATATCCCCTTCTCTAGATCAAGATCCCACCATCCCATCTATAGTCCACTCAAGATCGCAGCCCCCATCCTATTCCCATCCCATGATCCCTTTGTCATTCAAGCTTCCATCGCCTATCTCCATCTCCATCGCATGAGCCTACTACTACAAATCCGCATCCTATCATGGCCCCCTACTCCCTCTCCTGATGCTGCTAACCCATCATCTCCTTCATGATCCCCCATCATCACCTAAAAATGCTATCCCACAATCGCTGCATATCCCCTTGGTACTCTCAATATCTTTCCATGGTGCCCCTCCTCATATGTAAGAAAAGAATAGTGTATTTTACCAACCCTCCTTCCACTCCACAATGAGCTCAGATCATTCTTCCGTATCAACAAAAAATCCTGTCCTAGGATCAAATGCTCATATAAATTGAACTCATCAAGGAAAAAGGTTTAGGCCTTCATGAGCAAGGTATTATAGAGCCCATCCAAGCTAAAGAACATTTGTATCCGCAAGGTCTTGGATGTACTACTCATGACTCGCAATCCAAAAATGTTGGTACAACCTCTAGACGTCCTCAACGAACCTCTTCCAAAAGAAATGTCGGCTCTTCCCATCGCCCCACCAAATCATATGTGGCCATCCCTCCTCCTCTATCGTATCACCTCAAAACAACTGTCCATCTTCTTCCTTCATCTGCTCCATCCATTTTGGATCCTTACATCCCTCCTTCTACCATCTCCAATCCTCCATCTACCATGCCCTTGTTTCCTCCAGGTCCTAAGTCTATTTTGGGCCCTTATATCTCAAAATCACCACCCCTATCTTATCCTATACATCCTTTCATCCATCCATCACCTATCCATGTCACTCATAATAACTATCCCACTTTCATGTCCCATAATTAGGATCAACAAAGGCACATACCTAAACATCCTCCATCTACACGTAATCCCCATACTCCTACCTCCATCACTCCACATCATCCATCTCCTCACACCCATCCCATTGCTACTAAAAACACTTTGTTTGTTAAAGAAAAAATGCATAAATCCAAAAATCCACATGAATCTAAGGCTCCCCATGTCCCCTCCAAAATACATGGTGAAGAGAGGAAAAATCTAAATCTACATCAAATCCGTAGGCCACAAAGGCCTACCAAAGCAAAGATCAAAACCATGTGGATCCCAAAGAAAAAAGATGCAATGCCATCACATGAAAAATTAGTAAGAACATCCAAAGTTGCTAATCCAAAAGCTCATCATACACCCCTTTCATCTCCTAAGTCTGTTTTGGGTCCTTATGACCCGAAATTCACCATTCCATCTCCTCCATTATCCCCACATTCTCCATCCCTTAATCCTATTATCTTTCCACATCTGCTCTACCACATAAAAGCAATGTTGGTCCCGGAACACATCTCCCCATCACACATAGCCAACGCATTATTCTATCCATATCCTTTCCAACATCCCATCCACTATCCCACATATCACCCCCATCCAATCCCTTTAATCCATCCTCTTACATAATCCATTTATCCTAATAAGGTTGTACCAATATCCAACAATCACTTCGAACATGGGCTCTTAACACCTTTGATCCTATCACATGCTCCTTCCTCTTAAATTTCTTTTATCCAATTTCCTTATCCTTACTCCATCTCCTTTCCTCGCATGACATCCAAAAATCCAAAAGTCCAAAAATTCAAAAAGAAGTAAAGAGAAATAATTTGTCCAATGGTGAAAATTTGGCAAACAAGCGCCTTGGATAAGTACCATGATGAAAACTTGGCAAACATGCATCATGCGTAAATCCCCATCTATACTTGGGGGCAACTTCCTGATATGCATTCCCTCCATCCGCTATGCTTCCAGCTATACACCCACCTTCCTAAATCCTCCCCATCCCACCTATCTTCCGCATCCTACCATCATATCCCATTTATCTCCCATTCCCTCCATCCTTCTTGTGATTTTGATCAAAATAGGGGCACCTATCTATGCATGCTTTGGACACCTATTGGTATACATTCCCTTCATCCATGCTCTATCATATTCCTTAGTCACCTTTCCTATCCTCATCTAGTTATCTCCTTTATCTTCCCATCAACTTGTCTTCTATCCCTCATGCCTCCTCATATATGACATATCTAGAGTGGGGGCATCTGCTTCCTTTGTGACATAGTCCTTGGAGACATCATCTATCACAACATCCCTTCATCTCCCTATCCATCTCTTATAGCATCCCTTCCATCTCCCCATCCGTATCTTTGTATCCATCTATCCTAGCATCCCTTTCATCTCCCAATCCTTCTGTCCCTATCCATCTATCATAGCATCCCTTCCATCTCCCCATCTATATCTTTGTATCCATCTATCCTAGCATCCCTTTCATCTCCCAATCCTTCTGTCCCTATCCATCTATCATAGCATCCCTTCCATCTCCCCATCTATATCTTCGTATCCATCTATCCTAGCATCCCTTTCATCTCCCAATCCTTTTGTCCCTATCCATCTATCATAGCATCCCTTTCATCTCCCCATCTATATCTTCTTCATATCCATCTATCCTAGCATCCCTTTCATCTCCCAATCCTTCTGTCCCTATCCATCTATCAGAGTGTCCCTTCCATCTCCCCATCTTTCTCTTCGTATCCAGCTATCCTAGCATCCCTTTCATCTCCCAATCCTTATATTTCCATCCATCCAAACAATTCCTCCCCTCCCCCCCCATCCCTATATCTTTATTCAATCTACCATCTTTATCCTCATCCCATCTCATCCCATCTCACAATCCCTTGTCATTGGTATCTGGCTATAGGCCTTCCCCCCCATGCAACCCAATGCCATTTATCTCATCATCATCACCCCTGCTTTTCTTGCACATCTTTCCAATCCCCTATCACTTTTCATCACTCATCTATCTATCATATCATCCTCCCAAGTCATTTTACTGCTTTGGATAACTATCCCATCCCTGAGCTTTATGTGATCATTATCATCCTATCCAATCCAATAGGTCTATCCTATCTTGTCGTATCAGTCCCATCTTTTTATCTACTTAGCCTATCATCATCCATCATCCTTTATCCATTGTTTTCCTTTGGTCTTGTCGAACTACGTTGCCCCTGTGCTTTCACGTAGGCAAGGTCGATCATTTGATCCACCCCCGGGGTTCCATCATCAATCTTCATTGTCCACTTTGCTCTTCTATCGTCTATCATCGGTCTTTCTCCTTTTGTCCATCCTATCTTTACCATCCATCAATGTCTCCATCTTGGTCAGTCATCCACCTTTCACTGAACTACGAGGGCTCTACGCTTTCACGTAGGCAAGGCTAATCTTTGATCGGCCCCCGAGCCCCTAGGTCTTTAGGGTGTGTCAGTCCCAGGTCTTGTCTTCCTTGTGTCGTGCCATCAAGCTATGCCCTTATCTAGCCAGTTCTTCACAAATGAGATCCACTTGTATCATGAGATCCAATCGATTTTGAACATCCAGTGTCATAACGATCTTTTAGTTTAGTATCCATCATCATCGGTCTCAACATGATGCATCCTTCCTAATAGACCTCATCAATCTCATCTATCCCCTTGATCCTATGGCAAAGGACGTTTAAAATTGATTGCGATCTTTTGATGCTTTTGGCTTTTGTTTATCATCTAAGCTCCCTATCATCACTTGTCAAGGCCGCCATGATCCATCATATTATGGTGTGTTTTGACTGGTCAACATAGGGGCATATCTTGCTTTTTTGTTCGCTTGTGTCTTCTTGGTTGTCCCACGTAGTACCCACCAAGATCCCCAAGGTCTTGTGTTATGCTGGGGCATCCTTCTATGCTTGTGGTTATCTCAATACTTGGCCCGACTAAGGTCTTCGTGACTTTGGGGTGTTGGGATAGCCTTCTTGTCTGTTGTGTTTGTTTCATGCATTAGACACTGATCCGCCTTGGTTCCACATACCCTGGCACTTGGTGTCTTCTGCTATAGCAAAAACCAGTGCTCCAAAGATGATAAATTGCATTTAGAATTGCATTTCATTTTCCATTTCATCATCTTGCATGTATCCCCCCATCCCCCCCATCCTTTTTCCTATCTCTTCATCCTTTCTCTTACATTCTTCTTCCCTTCCCCCCCGTCCTCTCTTTTTTGCCTCCCTTCATATGCCCCCCAGCTCGACGGCTATGCTTGGCTGCGGTGGGGCGGATCCGCCCTGCCACAGAAGGGTGGCACCGCCTCGCGCAGGGCGGCAGCTCCGCCCACACAAAGCGGCGGGACCACCCCGCCCCAAATTTTTTCCCCCAATTTCCCGCTAAATTTGGACTTTTTTTTTCCAAACTGATTTCGACCCAGTTCCTCATTTTTCCTAACGAACAAAACCCATGTCTTGAAATTTTCAAAATTAATTTTTGATTTTTACCCTGACACTTCCGGAGGCCATAACTTTTGACTCGGGTGTCCATTTGAGCTGAAATTTGACCAATTTTCGGGGCCTCAAAGTTTCATCTTGACCCTCAAAATCCCAATTTAGTGTTTTTTTTCCAGCATTTTGAAAAATTGTTTTCACTCATAACTCAAAATTCATATCTTGAATTTGGGATGTTAGTTGGCAATTCATCCTATCTCACCAATGGGTATTTCTTGGAAAAAATTGGGACTCTCAACCATACGGCCCTGAGGTTTCCTAAAATGGCAAAATTTGACAATTTTTGAAAATTGCCAAATTGGGAAAAATCTGATTGTCAACACCTTACGCCCCTTTAAACCCTGGAACTCGGTGTAGAATCAATCCAATCATATCCTTCCCTCATTCTAGTCTTCAATCCAATCCTAATCTGAGCTTTGATCTTATCCCAATCTGAGCTTAACCAAACCCCTAATCTGAGCTAACCAAATCTTAAGATCCTTCTCCCCATCTCACATATCAATCCTCTCCTCATCTATTCAATCTCACACAAATCACTTAATAAAATCCTTGGTCTTGTCCCCAGTCTCGTTACTAGCCTTGACCCATCATCATCATCATCCATTATTATCATTCCTTATCCCTTTGGTGTTGTTTTGGGATGTATCCTTCCTTCATCAACAACACTTTCATCATTGTCATCGGGAGGTATTCTTCCCTATCCCTTTGGTGTTGTTTTGGGATGTATCATTCCCTCATCAACAACACTTTCATCATCATCATCACGAGGTATTATTCCCTATCCCTTTGGTGTTGTTTTGGGATGTATCCTTCCCTCATCAACAACACTTTCATCATCATCATCGGGAGGTATTCTTCCCTATCCTTTAGTGGTGTTTTGGGATGTATCCTTCCCTCATCAATACCACTCAGTGGGATGTATCATTCCCTATCCTCGTGTTGTTTTGGGGTCCTTAAATCCTTCATTGACAACACTCCATCTATCATCACCCTATTTTGGCTTGTACCTTGACTGGGGCAACATCACCTTTTTTCCTCAAATCCATTTGTGCTTCATCCATCTCCTATCACTTCTCCTTCTCTCTTACCCATCACCTTACATCATCTTCCTCATCTCCCCTTGCATCACATCATCTATTTTGAGAGCCCACCCGTGTTCTCTTGAACCCGCATGTCCTCTCGAGGGGGCATCCTTCATCCCTAACTTTCACCTTCATCCCCATCATCTTCCTTCCTAGTCATCCTTTTGATGACTGGGGCATCTTTTCCAATCTAACCATATTCTTCTAGGTTCTATGTTTTAATATTCTTTGAAATGATGCTACTTCATAACACCATCTCAAAGAGGGGCAAAATGTAGACATCCAAATTTGGACACTTAAATTATCCAAATTTATCACTTTTCGTCTAAACATCCTCTTATCTGAGTTAATTAGATAATATTTCTATTATTTAATTAATATCTTTAATTCTGCCAAATCCCTAAGGTATTTAATTAATAATTAAATACCTTACCCTCCTTAATCCTCTTTTCATCAAATAAATTAAATAAATATTACATTTATTTAATTCCTCACATGACATTTTCACCTAATCCTAATCCATTTCCTAACTTTTATTAGGATGTGCACATGCCTAATCCTTGATTAGGATGTGTCACATCCTCCAACTTTTGCAAGTTGGCTTCTAATCCTTATTTATCTCTAATTACTGATTAATTAAGCCTAATCATTCTCCAAGGAATTTTTAATTCTTTTTATTCTTCCTAGATTCCCCTCTTTTATATGTGAATTTTTAATTCACATTCCATCCTTCCAAGGCTTCTAGAACCTTGGACTTGTCACAATCTCAACATGTGACCAAGTCCCACCTTTTATCCTCTAGATCCTCCTAGGAATGTGAATTTTTAATTCACACTTATTTCCCAACCACCTTTCCTTTTCTCATGTATATTTTTGAGGAATTCTAAAATTCCTCAAAGTCCCTTTCACTCCCACTTGGGGACAAGAAATCCCTTTTTGTGGAAATCTCCTCACTCCCCAAGGTGCATGTCCTTTTCCACCTCATGTACCTTCTTGACAACTCATCTCACACCTCATATCCCCTTGGCCACTTCACCCTCCACATGTCAAGATGTGAGGGCTTGTGGGTTCTCAACCCACCATATCCCTTCATCTTGACCTTGTTGGATCAATCTTGACCATTGAATTCTCTAGAGAATTCAAAATCCTCTATAAATACCCCCTCCTCAAGGGCATTTTTAGAACTTCTTCATTTGAGCAACCTTATGCTGCTAATTTTCCTTCTCAACACTTTGCACTCTCATAACTACATGTCCATTTGAACTCTCAATCCTTTTGCCATCATTTAGCCATCTTTGTTAATCATCTTGCACCTACAATCTTGCATTTAGACATTCAAGCAATCATCTAAGGAGCACACAACCAATCCAAGCAAGGGCCAATCAAAGAGGTATCAACAACAAGGGAGGTAAAAGTGTTTGTGTTTTATCTTATTTGCATTCCTTTTCGTTGAACCACTCTTTTGGCTAATCTTGAGGTGTCCTTGGTATTTTGTCATTTCACGTTTCTTAGTTGTTTTATACATTTAGAGCAGTATAAATTCCAAGGTATCACAGGTTAATTCACTCAGGTGCATGTTTCCATATGATCTCTATAACAAAGATTCATTTTTTGAATATGAAGAATTTGATGGAGGTAAGGTGTAATTGGGTGATATTTCTTATTTAAATAATGTTGATCATGGTAAATTTAGAATAAAGTTGCTTGATGGTAGAAAAAAATTGATTAATGGTATGTTGCATATCCTTAGATTAGCATAAATTTTTTATTTGTGAGAAAAAATAATAGATGCAAGTGTGCATGTAGTATTTTTTGATACAGGATGCTTAGATGTGCTATGTTGATTGCTAGAGGTGTCATATTTGGCACATTATATAAGTTTGATGCATACACTATTGAGTCTAATAATACTTTTATGAAAAGCAAGCATGTGGCTACTTCATTGGAAGAGGTGAGGGTTTGATCTTTAGTGGATGGTCATGGATTTTGGTTATCCAAGGGTGCTCTTTCTTTTGAATCAAAATTACATATAGCGAAGACTAAGTTATGGAACCAAAGACTTGGCCACATTGGAGAAAAGGGTTTGAGGACCTTAAAAAAAAAAAACTTATTGAAGGGTTGAAAATTATAGTCTTAATTTTTATTTTATGGGCATTGCATTTATGGTAAAAAAACCATGTTAAGTTTTACTTGAGTTTGAGCATAAATATGATGGTGTGTTGAATCCTATTCATTTTGATTTGTTTGGCCTTGTAGATTTTACTTCCATTGGAAAATCATACTATGTTTCATTTATTAATTACTATAGTAGAAGGACATGGGTATATTTTCTAAAGAGTAAATATGAAATTTTAGTCGATTTAAAGAATTTAAAGTGATGGTTGAGTTGCAGACTAAAAAAGAAAATGTTTCAAGACCGACAATGGTGATGAATTTTTCTTTAATGATTTCGATAGTTCTATCAAGATTGTGACATTTTGAGACAAAAGAAAACTCTATATTCTCCAAAGTGGAATGAAGTTGTAGAAAGAATGAATATAAAACTAATGGAGAAGGATAGGAGAGTATGTTGAGTGGTGCTAGTATAGAACAAAGGTTTTATGCTGAAGTTGTTTCCAATTCTTTCTAATTGATTAACAGGTGTTCTACATTAGTTATTGTTGATAAAATTCCTATGGAGGTATGGTCGGGTCATAAGCCTTCATTGAGACATCTTAGAGTGTTTTTGTGAGACATGCAAATGTGCCAAAGGAGAAGAAAACATAGTTGAAAAAAAAGGCAATGAAATGCATCTTCATTGGGTACAATTATGGTATGAAAGGATACAAGCTTTGGGATATTATTGCATAGAAGGTAATATATAGTAGAAGTGTTAATTTTAGAGAAACTAAGCCTTCTTCTATTACATTGTAGCCATAAAAAATTGAATAGAAAGATGTGATTCAACTTCCTTCTAGGCACGAGAAAGTTGAATCGAGGACCCTAGATAAACAAGAAGTTGAGGAGAGCTCATTTGGCTCTGAATCTTCATAGGAAGAGGAAAAACCTCCAATTTATCTTTTCCAAAGGTCTATAAAGCATAGAAAACCACCTAAAAGGTACATTTAGACTCACCAAGTGTCTAAATAGTTGTCCATAGAGTCCTACACTTTTTTCATACTTGGAGGGGTAGTTAGAGTTTGAATTTTGCCTTCTCACCTCTTATTGCTTTCCTTTATAAGCAAGGCTCATTTGTACATTTTACAACACATTACATGCTTATGATATTTTCTCATTTTGCATATGTTCATTTGTGGATTTTTATGAGTTTATAAGATTTTGGATGCTCCAACATGGTATCAGAGAAATCTTGCAAACCTAATCCCTTTCTCTCTTGAATTTGTGAGGGTCATGTGAATCAAGTTTAAAATAGTGCATTCTCAAACAAAACCAACATCATGGTTGTGCTCAAGAGAGTTGAGAGATGACTTTTGATATATAAAATTTGGGTATTCGGAGAAAAAATCTAAGTTTTTTGGGCCCAACCATGGAGGGTCATACATAAATCAGTATAGTCCATTCGGATCCGTACTATTCAACATACCATATTACATCAACATACTATTGTACATCATTTTATTGATCTTTGTGCTACCTCAACTTCTGTACAACATTTTTAATATTTTTTATTTTTTATAAATTTTTTAATCATTAAAAATTACTTTTTTGGTTGTTGGTACAGTTGCAAGAATTAGAGAATATTTTTTAGTTTAGACAATATTCCATTATTTGATGTCATCATGACATCATTAATTTCTTCCTCAAGTTCGCCCCTTCAGCATTGACATGTTTTGATTTTTTGCTCAACTTTAGGAGCCTCGTTCTCTGGCATATGAATGTCTTTTTGAGTGTTTTTTTTTCATTCTTCATGTTTTTTATCCTTTATCTAGTGGTATAATTTTTTTGTAGTATGATGTACATATTTTTTTAAAAAATTTAGGTTCTTAGAGGACACCCTACTTAGTTCCCATTTTTTGAACTTTAGAGGGTTCATTTCGGCTCATACGAACTCCTTTTTGGGTCCCTTTTTTTAACTTGCATTATTTTTTGAGATACACATAGTGGTGATGCTAATTTTTCATGACATTGTTTCATAATTTTAAATTCTATGTATGCCTCTTTTGAGGTTTTGTACATCAAATCCACTTTGTGGAATCTATAATGCACTAAAATAAAGCGAAATATCACTATATCATTTCAAGGGGGTCATGCTTTGATTAATGGGGGTTTTCATTTTTCATTTTTGTAATTTTCTTGACATTTGAAAGGCATGCTTGATATATGTCTTGATTGTCCGCCTCATGACATAAAACTTGTAAGAAATCAAAATAGAAAATAAGTTTGTACATTCACTCATATAAAGTGCCACAAAAAATGAATGTGTGTTCCTTAGGGAGGGAGTTTTGTACTTACACTAAATGATAAAGTGTAATGGGGAGTTGTGTAGTTGATTTTCCATCACAAAAATGGATCCTCGTGATCATCACCTCATATGTGTGCCTTGATGCACACCCTTTTTTAGATTCTTCTACATCTTTTTAGACCCGATGCTAGGTCTACATTCATGTGCACACCTTTGTGCCTGATTTTAGTTGGTTTTCCTATACCTCTTTCTCGTCAGCATTAGGGGGGAAATTAGCATAGTGTTATGCTAATTATTACTTGGTTTCAATGGAGCAGTGGAGGAACCTTCTCTTTTTTGAGGGGTCTCATTGACCTTCTATATTTATCTCTCCTATGGGAGGATTATTTAAGTGGATCAGATTTGTGAGATTCTAGTACTTATGTAGAGCATCGTGATGTATATTTTAGTAGTGTACTATAGGTCACTCTTGTATTTTTTATCATACTCCAAAATCATAGTACTATCTCCATCTTCAACTTCACAAAGTTTGATTGTCTTTTATCCATCTATGTATTCATGGTTGAGTAGTGTTCTATATGTTTAGCCATGCAGTGTTTTGTATCTCTTATCTTGATCTACATTTTTTGGAGGTTCATTGATTCCAACAAATACTAGTTCATCTTTGACAAAGTTTACAACTTTGACATGCTTCAAGAGTTCATCATCATGTTCCTACGTTCATGGGACATCTTTTTAGGAGGTTTTATCATTCTCTTTCTCTCTTTTGGAGATGATTTTTATTTTGAGTGGGTTTTTCTCCTTTTCTCCATTTTTGAGAGATCATTATCCTACATCATATAAGAATAGAGATTAATCACATCAAGAGTGTTAGAAAATTTTAAGGATAAGTTTTGAATGAAATGAGGTTATCATTAGTAAAGTGATAATTAATAACATGAACCTCTTGGGGAAGAGATATACCATAGATAAAATTGTGGAAATTTGTGTATTGAAGAAGATAACCAAAATCATCTATAGAGAGGACATACATGTAAGCCACTTGAGGATGATCTTGATGAGGATTTTAGGAGGGAAAATTGGTAGAAAGAGCTCATCATTTACAACAATATAATCATTGTAATCAATAAATAAGATTTTAAAATGAGCTATAAGTTGATGTACGAAGTTAATTCAATCAATAATTTTACACATTAATTGTCAATGGATATATTCATAAGCTTTTCAAAAATTAAGCTTAACAACAAGGGTGCCTTGATCCATTTACTTTTCCCATTTGTCAAGTTACCATATAAGCACCAAATTAGAAAGAACTAAGTGGCCATGTATAAATCCTACATTTTTTGGTTGAATTATTACCTATATGGTGTGTTTTATTCTCAAGACAATTACTCTAATAATGATCTTGTAAGTTATATTGAGAAGAGTGATGAGGTGCCAACTAGCAATCGTATCTTTATTTATTTTCTCAGGGATTAGTTTGATCAAACCCTAATTGAGAATTGTACCAATCAATCAATTTTCTAAAGACTCAAGGTAGACTAAGTAGAGAACACTTTAAATGTGTGGTCAAATAGATTGAAATAATTCATCAAGAAGGTCATCCATGTTTGGACTTATTAAAGGGCATACAAAATACAACAATATAAATTTTTTTCTAGAATGAGAATTTGATTAAGATACTAATTGGAGTTTGGATAATTTTTTATGAACACAAAGACCAATCAAATCCTCAAGTTTAGGCATAAAGAGGATCATCAACAAGATCATCTAAAATATATTAATATAATAAGAGAAAAAATAGCCATGATCTTAGAATGAGAGTAGTAAGTCTACTAGTTTTAAGAGGAGATAGAAGCGGTCATCTCCTTTTTATTTTTTTGCTTCAAATATTTAAAAAATAACTTAGTACCACAATTTCTTTATTAATATAATAAAATAAGGCATGAAATTATGTACCATAACCATTTTAGACCTTAGGTTGTATTTTTAAACCTTAATTTCTCTTATTTAAATAAACTTAATCAACTTTATTGAGTCATAGCACTAGTGTTTATTGGGAACACTGGGCCATGTCCCTCCTATACTAGATGCATTGTTTGGTGGAGATGAGCTCTCTCTCATTAAACCAAATTTCTATGTGATTATAACTATTGTAGTGCTTGGTAATTGTGAATGTAGAATTCATCAAGCTCCCTTCGGGTTTTGTTTTTTCCTGAGTACTGACCCATGCCTCAAATAAACATCATCGACACTTTTTGATAAATGAACGTTGGCCTTCACCATGTGTCCACTCAATGCTTTCCAAAGGGATTCTTCCCTTCACTTTTCAAACAACCCTCACCATGTTTCCACGTGTCATCACCGTGCATAGTTAAAGGCTGCTTCCTTTCATTTTTGAGTCAAGCCTCAACCGTGTGCCACATAGCCTTCATTCGCATATGCTTTGGTGGACCCCACAGTTAGTGCCGATGAAAAGGAACACTTCCATGTGTCTTCCTAGTGCAAGCCTTCAACGACGAGGAGGAGGAATGAACCACGGGCTATGAAATGTTGACAAGTGTCTCTTTGACGAGTACTTCAAAGCAAAGGATGGAGCGAACTATGGACTGCGATATGCTGCCACGTGTTGTAACTGCCTCCTTGGGGAAGCAACACTTGTTTGCACGGGGCTATGTTGGTACCACTACCATCATTCATAGGGGATGCACCTAGATGGGGAGCGACCAAATGCTATGACCCAAATCTTTTTCTGTTACAACTGCCAAAGGGGCATCATTAATCAGGATACAAATCTTTTCAGTTATTGCTCGCCAAGCAGTGGGAATGCTCACTATATTTACTACTCTTTGCTTCTGAAGAGGAGTTCCACGAGTTTGAGAATTGCAAAAAATACATAATTTTAGAAAGATACCAGGCCTTTTTACTGTTTTAGATTATTGCAAGAACTCACAGATTGTGCCATTGTTCAACCTTTCTATTTTCTTATGTTATCTGATAAACTTTATATTGTGCCATTATTGTTTTGAATGGTTCATTTGCAGAACTTCTATAATTTTAATGCAAGTGTGCTGGTTTAGATCATGTCTTTGACTCCTCTTTTCAGTGAATGGGTGTGAAAATTATTTTATGTCATTGAATGCATTGTTCATGCTTCAATCTTTAATTTATGTAATTCTAGGACATATAAGATTGTTGATTGGGCCCTTAGATCGAATCCCAAAGAATAGATTTACCGTGCCTATACCTACTCTTTGTCGCCTCGCCTTAGTTAGAATTTATTTGTTATATCTGCTTCCTTTTCCCATTCCAAAGCCCCAATTACAGAAGAAGCCGACTTCTTTAAAAACCTAGAGGTCACTCAGTTTAGTGCAATAGGTCCCCCATAAACCGAGTTTCCCACAAAGGGTTGTTACCTTGCCAATTTTTAGCATCAACAATTTTTCTTTTCCTACCATGCCCAGTGGGACTGAGCTTAAATGAACCTGATTTTAAAGAGGGTGTATGAGCCATTAGCTTGTAACTAGATGCCAAACAACAAATAACCTTGGTTTACTAGTACTGCCACTAGGAACAGTACAGGCCACGACCCAATTAGTGAATGTTTCACTTCCTTCACCCTTTCCGCTAGCCATGTTGCCCGTTGCTAACAAAAATTATGTGGTACAGGATGCCGGAAGCCCCCTTGCTGCACCAGTAGTGCCTACTGTTTGGGCCACTATCCCAACCTCTACTCTAAAATCCATACTTAAATTCACTGGAGATGGCTTAAGAACGCCGTTCAAACATTTGCAAGATGTTGTAGATGTATGTCTGGTGCACGGAGTTACAACCCAAAATGTAGCGTTAAGGCTACTTGCAGCCTCTTTTAGAGGCAGGACATTGGATTGGTACCACACACTGCCGATAAATTCAATTAGTACCTGGGATGAGCTCAAAGATCCTTTCTATCAAATATTTTTGAACGACGGAGACCGGTCCTCACTATATTATAAATTGTCTACCATAAAGCGGGCCCCGCACGAAGCCATGAATGAATTCAATGGCTGGTTCCATACAAGCTGGCAGAGAATCCAAGTTGATATCCACCTGCCACCTGAGTTGGCATTCATGTTCTACTTGAAATCTATCAATTGTGACATCTCCATGATGATCCAGTCTCTAGGTGGGACCACTCTACCAGGTGCTTACAATGTTTCTATTAAGGAAGAGAACAATTTGATAGATGTTGGGAAGTTGCCACCTCATCTCATCATGCCTATATTTCCCAAAATATCAATTCCTACTTAGGAGATGCCTTCTACCAGTGCATCGACTCCTTAGTCTATGTACACATATCTGAATGTGCCACAGAATGTTGCTTCTACATCTGGCTCGCTGAAGGAAGAGATGAGAGAGTTCAAAGAAATGTTGTGGACTATTTTCAATGAAATAACTATCATCAAATGAAGTCAAGCTACCCCTATGAGGCTGAGCTACCAAAATTATCAAGGTGGAAAATATTCTTACCAACAGAACTAGTTTCAAGGAGGCGCTCACACAAATCCACAAGCACAAATAACAAATCAAATTGTACCGGTGCCTTCTTCGTTGCAGAGTGCTAACCTAATCTCGAGCTGAGAATTGACATCAAAGCAAAACAATTTAGTGGATGACACCAACCCTTGGTGCTTCCCTTGCAGCGACTCACATATGCCTCAAAATTTCCTATGCGACAACCTACAACAAAAGGTGGTAGAGCAGTGTAGCCAAGACACAACGTAAGATCTCAAAAGCTGTGTATACCTCTTTGCAACATGGTGCTCACTGTACAAATGCATGGGATGTCATTGGAGCAAGAAACAAACATTACTCCCGATCACGCCCTCTTCTCATGGATGGAAGAAGAGGAGGTGGTGTTTTCCAATGATGCATCCCCATCAAAAATGCCACAGGTGCAGTCTGATTACAACACTTGCTTGAAAAGGAGATTCACGGATGAACCAGTCATCCCACAACCAGTCAGTCTGCAACCCAAAGGTGCTTCTGACCAAATACCCAGTTCCTCCACAGTAGTGATGCAAGGTCTACCGCTGAAGGAAATTGTTGTAACGAAAGCTAGGGAGCAGAAGCTTCCAAATCCCCCACCCTTCAATGTGGTGGAACAATTGAAAAAATCATTCACTAATGTGTCTCTTTGGGATACATTAGCTATTATGGAGCAAAATACATTACTACAAAAGGCTCTTCAGGAAGACCTGAGAGCAAAGCCAATGAAGCAGTTGCTCAAGGGAAAGGCCGTCGACTCATCATCACCTATCAAATTTCTCACAAATGGCATGGAGATAGCCTCTTCCAAGGTTAAGGATAAGCTAAAGCCCAAACCTTTCTTTCTAACTCTTATTTTGGGATAGAAGTTATTACACAATGCCATGATTAACTTTGGTGCTAGTACCACAGTTATGCTGAAATAGATAGCTAAAGCTTTAGGCCTCAACTATGATCCTTTAAAGAGAGGAGTGATGCAGCTCGATGGAAACAAAGTCAAAACTGTCGGTCTCATCAAGAACCTCCCCTTGACTCAATTCTCCTACCCTAGCATCACAGTGTCACAATATATTGTGATCATAGATGTTCCCCCCATGTTCGGCCTCTGTCTATCTCAAGAATTCACTTCAAAGGTAGGCAGATACATGTCCTTGGATTGGTCGCACATGATCCTTAGGACCAAGCACGGTGTGAAAATGAAGATAGAATTTGAAGCTCTACATTTGGAATAGGTGGTTGATGAAGCCATGATCAACTTTGAGGCCGCTCATACCTCTATCACCAAGCAAGAAATGTATTGCACTGAGCTGCTGGAAGATGAAAAAGTGACCAGAGATTGGACTAATCAAGATGTTCTTTTGAGCGAACATATAGATACCGACCCTTTCAGAAACTACCATGCTACCGAGTTGGGAACCTATGTCATCTATGATGAAGATCAAGTACTCCCGAAGGTCATCAAAGGATTGAAAAGTGATCAAGCTACAATGCCATGTACGTTGAAGTTTAATGGAGCAAGATGCAAGGTTGGCGTAGGAGCCGGGATATGTTTAATATCCCCACACAATGAAAAGACATTGAAGTCTTTCTGCTTCTAGTTTGCTTACTTGAATAATGTAGCTGAATACGAAGTACTAGTGCAAGGTTTGAGCCTTGTAGAGCGAATGGGCGTTAGGCATCTAATGGCGTTCAAATATTTTGAACTAGTAGTCAATCAAGTCTGAGGAATTTCTGCAGCCAAGAATGTTCGCATGTAGTCCTATAGACACTGAGTTTGGGACCTGATTGAGGGCTTTGAGGCCTTTAACATTCAAATGGTTCCCAGAGAACAAAATACAAATGTGAATCACATGACAGCAATTGGATCCCAGTTTGACCCTACCTCTGACCAAATTCACAAAAAACACTTTGTACGAGTGATAGTCTGACCAACCATTCCAGAAAATGACCAAAGTTGGCAAGTGTTCGACAGTGATGAACACATTGCCTCATCCATCCAGTAGTCAGGTGAGTTTGTTGACTAACTCCAACCAAAGATAGCCGAGGCCTATGACAGTCAAATCATCCAATTGAAATCCAACAAGCTTCCAAAGGGACTTGTCACTCTCAAAAATCTTTTCAACTGTGACAATGCAAGAAACGACAAGAGCAAGTTTGTAGCAGAAAAAAGTGACTATGTGGATTTTCAGGTTAGAGATGGGAGAAAGCTCAAAGTTGGGAAAGACGTCCCGTACCATGATAAAGAAAGGCTCATCGAGTTCTATAAAAGGTACGAAGGAGTGGTGGCCTAGTCATATGATGACCTCAAGGGATATGATATCAATATCATCCAGCATACAATAGATTTGGTGGAAGGCGCAAAACTAATTTGCCAAAAATAGAGGCTAGTGAATCCCAAGATTGAAGCGCTAATGGTGCAAGAATTAACAAATCTAATCTAGTTGTGGATTGTCTTCTCAATCAAGCATAGCATGTGGGTATTCAATATGGTCCTAGTCTAAAAGAAGAATGGAGATATCTGTCTATGTGTGGACTTTCGGGACTTGAACAAAGCATCCCTGAAGGATCATTACCCTCTACCTTCAATGGAGTTGATCCTGCAGATAGTGACAAGATCAAAGATGTCCCTGTTAGATGGCTTCTTTGGTTACAATCATATATGAGTCAAAGAAGATGAACAACATAAAAAAATGTTCACTACCAAGTGGGGAATGTTCACATATGCTAAGATGTCGTTCGACTTGTCGAATGCAGGATCCACCTTCCAGCGAGCCATGGATATCACTTTCAACGAGTTGATCAACAATATCTTCTTGATCTATTTAGATGATCTCACTGTGTTCTTTAAGTCCAAGGATGATCATTTTTATCACCTTGAGATGGTGTTCAAGAAATTCCAAGAGTTCAGGATATCCCTGAACCCAAAAATATGTGTCTTCGGAGTACCGCAAGGCAAGCTATTGGGACACGTAGTGTCCAAAGAAGGAATTTCAATTGATCCTAAGTAGGTGAAAGCAATCAAAGAGCTTCCCCTTTTGGTCAACAAGAAAGGCGTCCAGTCCTTCTTAGGAAAGGTAAATTTTGTTAGCAAATTTATTTTTGACTTTAAAGGAATAATTAGGCCAATCACCCTGATGCTAAAAGAGGATAAAACATTTAAATGGACAAAAGTAGCCAGAGAATCCTTTGAAAAAGTTAAGGATGCTATTTCCTCAACTCTTGTGCTGGTCAATCCAAACTTATCAAAGGAATTCATAATGTATGTATTTAGTAGCAAGTCAAGCATTGCTACTGTCTTAACTCAGAAAGATGATGAGGGCAAGGGAGAACACCTAATATCATTTCACTCCTGGACCCTGAAGGAATATGAGACAAACTACAACTTTGTAGAGAGGCAAGCATTTGCAATAGTAAAGGGACTCAAGAAGTTTTTCCACCTAATATCTTGCAATAAGGTGATTGTTTATGTTGCACATTCTAGTGTATGTGAATACTTCATGGAAGGACAAGTCACCAAGAAAAGGGCCAATTGGATCACCAAGATCCTCAAATATGACATTGAGGTCAAGCCTACAAAGATCATTCGGGGAAGAGGATTGTGCAAATATCTGGTGCACGATGAAGAAATGGCTACCGAAGAGGAGCAACCGGAGCTAGTGCTGAAAAATGAATCCGAGTCTGAAGGTTGTTGGCTAGCAAACAGGGTGAGGTTTATGCACACAGGAAAATATCCGCCATGTCTTCCTTCTTAGAAAAGGAGATTCTACCGATTGCAAAACAACTAATACACGTTCATCAAAGGGATCTTGTTCAAAAGGAACTTCTATGGTATTCTATTGTGGTGTGTTACCACAAAGAAAGAAAAAAGGATCCTCAACAGTTACCACAACAACACCACGGGTGGGCAATTCTCCACAAAAACCATCACCATCAAAATCATGTGTGTAGGGTACTTTTGGACGACGCTATTCAATGACTCCTACTTGGTAAAAGATTGCAAGGAATGGCAGTTCTTTGCAGGAAGAAGAAAGAATTTTGCAATGCCTCTCAATCTGATAGTGGTTGATGAGCCATTCGTGCAATGGGGAATGGAGTTTATCAAAATGATCAACCTAGCCTCCAACGCAGGACACAAGTGGATCTTGATGGCCTCTGACTACTTCACTAGGTGGACTGAAGTCATACCACTAAAGAATGTGACATAAGCAGAGATAGTGGACTTCCTTGAGGAACTAGTGACAAGATTTGGTCTGCCTAAAACCATCATTTCAGAAAACAC
The DNA here is from genome assembly GCA_007258455.2 of Sequoia sempervirens. Classification (NCBI taxonomy): domain Eukaryota; kingdom Viridiplantae; phylum Streptophyta; class Pinopsida; order Cupressales; family Cupressaceae; genus Sequoia; species Sequoia sempervirens. Next base: position 11,891 of record VDFB02336726.1, on the reverse strand, counting down.
CAAGGCCTTTCTAGGCTCTAAGGTATGTTATTTCGCACTTTCGCATGGAATATTCTTAAAAACTTCATCAAATTACTACCCACAGGGGAACGGCTTGGTTGAGTCAACGAACAAGAATTTAGTCAGACTTCTCAAAAGGATTGGTTCATAGCACCAAAGGGAATGGCATAAAAACCTTCGAGTAGTGCTTTGAGCAGACCACATAACCCCTAGGAAAGTCCTCAAGACTTCATCGTATGAGCTAGTATATGGAAAAGAGGTGCTATTACCTATCTCCATGGAGATTCCAATGCTGCAATTGCTAAAATATCTTGAGGTGGAGCAAAATGACACCTTGGAAGTCTGGTTGGTCGAGTTGCTGGAGGTGCAAGAGAAAAGGGAAAAGTCCCTAATAGCCATGACTAGCTGCCAACAAGTGATTAAACAACAGTTTGACAAGAAAGTGTTCAACCAAGGTCTAAAGTGCAGGGACTTAGTGCTAAAGTTTAATGAAAGGGCTGTGAAGCCAGGTCAACACGAAAATATTGACAACCTTTGGGAAGACCTGTTCAAAATAATTCAATGCAAGGAACATAATGCATTTGAGTTAGAAGACATGTAAAAAGAAGCATTGGGAATTCTGGTCAACGAGATTCACCTCAAATTATTTAATTAAGCTTACATATCCTACTGATGTAAATATGTTTATAGTTCTTTCTTCTTTCTTTCTCTTTTGTTTTTGTTGGCCAGTCTTTCTTACTTATTCTATGGTTCACGGTAGAGGAAAACAAGTAACCCATTATTGTAGAGAGCAGAGAAAATAAATTCACAACTCAGAGGATAGAAAGAATCAAACACCCACATGCAAAATTGAATTGAACACATATATACTAAAAAAGAAAAGTAACCCACATTGCAGAGTCTAGAAGCAAATAAAACAAGATGATTATATAAAGCTATGTTTTCATTATATATATGCTTTAGTATTTACATTTCCAAAATGGCTCAAGGGCCACACTTCAAAAGTATATAGCTATGTTTTGCTTCCTTTTCATATATTATGCGATAAAGCCTTTTTTCAGGCATATATACAAAAACTGAACTGACTGATATGAGTTTTTAAAAGCAAAAAGAAAAAAAAAGTAGGTCTTCAATCCATGGCATGAGCAACAGCAATGGACACATCAATAGTAGTGTCCACAATTTCTTCGTCCATGGGAGCAACCCCAGGAGCAACAACATCATTCACAGGAGTAATGGCCAACAACGAAGGGAGCACTAGGTTCCTAAAATCCATGTACCAGTCGATATCATAGAATGGCACCACATTGTACATGCAGAAGATAAAGTGACAGGCACGAGTGACCCTTTGGTGATTCTCATTCTATGACTGGAGGCAAAATCCACTTAGGAACAACAACCACTATATGACCACGTCCTCTTCAATGAATCTCCTAAGGTCACTTGTGGTTGGAATGCCTCCACCGAATGCAGCGTTCGCCAATACCTCTCTAAGGCTGTTCAGGTACTTCTTTGGGAAAATTTCTTTAACCAAACACAAAATCAGTGGCTTGGGAATTACAATATCAAGCATAGAGGAAACAAAGTGTGAAGACACATTAGTGTTAACTCGGTATGTATCCTCGTACTCGAGGCAATCAGGTCCCAAAACCCATTTCATGGCTATGATAGCCAGTGAGTGTTTATTCTTTGTCATCCTTTTTAGGCGCCTAGTTGAAATCTCGCCTAAAAATGTCATTTGGGACTTGTGAGAAACCAACCTAATTGGGGTATTTATGTTGCCAGGCGCTCTGCAACTATCTTAGAACTATCTTTGCAAACTTCCTAAGTCTAGCCTATGAAAATACTACGCAACTGCTAACGCTAAACTGCTAAGCCAATTACCTATTACTAACTATGCTCAAATCACTAAGTGTGATTCCACTACTACCCAAGTACCTATTTATAGAAAAAGCGAGGAAATTTATGATAATTTTCTTACCATAAATGTGATGCTAATCAAGTACCAACTTGAAAGCCGTGTCAGGGCTTGCTCGAAATTCCCACCCAGTTGCATCTGTTGAGTATGGCTTGCTGCGTGCAAAACTAATAAGGGCTAATTAATTAGCCTAAGTTGGTGATAGTAATCAGCGGTGTTATGCACAACCAAATGTTGAGGTGTTGTTCTCTAGGTGTTTTGCAAACTCCAAGGCCAAGCTCATATATTTTCAAACACTAGTCAAATCTTTGGCTTAATCATTCCTTTATGGGATATTAATTGCCAATGCATATGAATGCTTAAGCTGTTAGCAAATCGCCGGCTCAAGTTCCAAGGAAATCATGTTGTACAACACAATTGCTAACTGTAATTATGAATTCTTGTCATTTCAAAATGGCAAGTGATTCATTTCACACAAGCCAAAAGGTTGGCAATACATGTCGAATTAAATTCAAAAAGGGAAACTCTCGTCTACCACCTTGAGAAAAAATAGCTAAGTGTTGCATGCAAAACGTTTAAGCACTTAAAAGGTTTTTTCAAATATGCTACTCAGAGTGAAAGAAATTTCTAGTGCACAACCAGAGCCAAGGTAAAATTACAAGAGGTTCAAACTAAGCAAAAGCTTCCCACAAAGAATTATGGTAGAAATTTCATAGAAAGAGGCATAAGGGGAGGAAACACAAAGCTTATTTAATGCTATGCATGCAACAAAGGCCGTCAATGTCTTTGACAACATTTCTTATGCCACGCCTAGTATTCCAGACAAGCCAAAGTGGGCGAACACACAAGAACTGGAAAATCCCAAAAACCATAGAAACCAAACCCTAATTAAGGAAGACTAGGATAATATTCATGATCCCAATCTTGCAAATAACCCTAAGTCTTTGAGGGAAGCGACTTGCAAAAGGATGAAGGTATCCAAACACTTGTTGTCAATGACAAAGAAGATATGGCTCAATGGACTCCCACAATATATGGTCCCATCTGTACACTATTGCCCAGAATTAGTCAATACGGCCATCGAAAATTTCAACCCAAGCACCAACAGTATTGAGGGCCAGACTTTGAGGGTTATTATCAACCCGAGAGCTCTTTGGAATATGTTGTGCATCCCTGATCCAAGCAGTAGAAAATAAGTAGAGACATTCACTCCTGCAAAGGGAGAAAGAGTATGGAAAAGCATGCAAAAGGCTCTGGAATTTTATAATAAAGAGACCAAAAGGATTGAGGTAGACCACTAGAAGCCACCAAAGATCCCATCGCAACACGGTGCTTTTCGAAGTAGACTTACAAGAGGCCTTTTCAATGTTGGCATTTGTTTGCAGTTTGGAGACTGACAAGGAAGTGCATGCATTTTAGTTGGGCCCGGGATTCCAGTTTCATAGGCAACACTCTTTCTTTTGGTATGATTTTGCAAAATACCTCATTGAGGAGATGATAAGGAAAACAAAGGATTACCAAACTAAATGGAAGTTCAGGTTTCCTTCCTATCTTGCCCATATATTTTTGCATCAGAACCTTGATTTCTTTGATAAGCATGTGAAGTTGGCTATTTTTGACGAAAGGAATAGGAGGAAGCCAGTTTCTGTCTGGACTTCTCTCCTCTCTTCCACTTATGACTAGTATGCATTTTTGGATTATTTCTTGACTCTGATTTTGCAAGATTTGCAAGGAGAGTATGGTATTAACCAGGTCACTAAGGGGTAGATAGGGTATATGCAAAACTTCATTCCCAGATGTGACTGGTTTTTTGGAGCGGATTTCACATTCATCTAGATGCAAGGCTTCACTAAGGAACCATTTTGCCTTCTGACATGCATTACAAATTGAGTGATAGCCCTTCAAATGTTCCGGAAGGCATGCATTATTGATGTTACCTTCTGTGGAGGAAAACCCAAGAAGAAGGGATTTTTCATCTGTCTGATAAGCTTCAAAACAATGGCCGTAAAAAAGAAGCAGATGCACTTGTTGTTGTAGGATAAGTTGGCTCATCTAGGGCTGGTAAGACGACAAATGGAGTTACAACCCTTTCAATGATCTACCATATGAGCATATCAAAGTAATTCACAGTTCTCTACCTTACTAGGAAAAGAGGCACAACTCGCTGGAGGATGAAGATGAATTATTGGTTGACCTGATTCACATTCCAATAGAGGACAACAGGTTGCCATGGCATAAGTTCTACTTCACTATGATGGATTTTGATGAAAAGTGCAAAATGGGAGCCACCATGTTTAATAAGTTAAGAAGAGAAGAAGAATGGAGTGTGGAAAGAATCAAAGCCTTCTGGGTGTATCGCCAAGAGACAAAACAACTTGATGCCCCTTATGTTAGCATGAAGGATGATGAACATTTGATAAGCTGTGGGATGATGAGCATCCAGATTCTGACCCAAGCGCTAGTGAGGGCAATGACTTTGATGAGGAATCCAAAGAACAGGTGAAAGAGGAATCCAAGACATTGGCATCCTCTGCTTAGCAAAGGAGAAATTCCATAGGGCAACCTACCTATGTTGCTTCAAATGTGTGATTGAATATATCAAGTGCCTCGCAGACACTCACCTGGGCCTCGAAAACAATAAAATTATGCCAACAGCAACAGTCGGTGACTATAGAGATGGGGGACTCTCCGCCTGCTAAATGATAGTGCACAAAAACTATTATGGGAGAGGGTTCACAAGAGCCCGTCGCAAGCTAGATGCTCGCAATGAGCCAAGAGTTTGAAGTAAGGAGCCAACAACAAGCAAATAATCACCATCATCTAGTTAGCAGGTAACGTTCACTCCTTCTTTTCTTACTTCTCAATCTTTAGTATCCTTTGCTATTTGCGTGGCACCCCTCACTACAACTGTTGGCCCTTCCTTTTCCACCTCTACCACAATGGTAGCGGAAGGTTCCTCCCAATTCACCCAAATAGGGCCAGTTATCTTAATTCCTCTATGAACCTTGACACTAGTCAATGCTACCCAATCTCTCCTTGCCTCTCTTTTTGAAACCTTAGCTGCCATTGGTACCCCTATTGCTACTACTACCTTGGGTCTGACTCACTATGCCCAACAAATGAACTCTACAATGACTACCCCATCACCACAAAAACTGATGAGCCCTTCCGCCGGTTTGCAAACTGAACTTTGGCATGTTCCTTATTTCTCCTCGAAGACTGTTACCCTCTAGAAGAGGAAAACGCCCAGGCTCACTACACTTACGTTCCCTTTTTCCCTACCTCTTGGTGCACCTATTACAGGCAAGGTAGTTCAATTTCCATCCCAATTCATAGCACAAGGTGATGCTACAAAGGAAGCACGGGCCCTTAGGATCCAAAAGCGAAAAGTGAAGGATGACAAAAAGGAGGTGGAGTCTAAGGTGTATACAGTTTACAATGAAGCTCAGGGAATGTTGAATTTCACCACCATGTACCCAAACGTTTTCAAACCACAAGGGGAGATGTTTCCAGATGATTACAACATGTATGCCATGGGGCTTGATCTGATTGAAACTCGACCATAGGACAAGGTAGATCTAATGGAGGAAACACAACAGGTGGTGATGACTGACTTCCTTCAGTCTGGTTGCCAGCTAAAGAAAAGGGAGGAGTAGCTAAAGCTTATGAAGGAAAGGGTCAGTTTCCTAGAGATGAGAGAGAAATCATTGGAAGCAAAAGTTGTGCACTTATCAGAGAAAGTGTAGGCAACAGAGTTGAAGCGGAGTAAACTCCAAGAGGAACTCACAAAGTCCCAATCCATTGATCCCACCCTAATCAACGAGCTGTGGATGAATAACCAGGAATATTAGAGCCAATTAGCCTTGGCGAAGCAGAATCTAGAACAAAGGGATGAAGAGCTAACATTTTAGCGTGCTCAACATGAGCAAAAATTAGAGCAGAAAGATGCAAAATTTGAAGGCCAAAGGGCCCTATTAGAAAAAGAGCTCCAAGAGACAAAGTCTTCTCTTGACACAAAGTTGGAAAATCACAGCTGAGCTGAGAACTGGTCCAAAGAGCTAAGTAACATCGAGGGACAACTTGCATCCACTAATAGGAGAATTGTGGAACTAGCCTAGCCGGACCTCATTCCAATGGCTCAACAACTATATGTTTCATACTGGGAAAAGGTCAATGCCTTCTACCTGGCATTGCAACCAATGCTTCAATATATGTTAGAGGAAACAAGCTTGAGCCAGGAAGTCTACGTAGCCATTGAATAGTTTCTTCAATTCATCATAGAAAGGGTCCCTGAAGCAAAAAGTTTTCTAAATAAGCTATACATGGTCTTTGAAATTTTTTTTGCAAGGGCAGGGATCGGGGATCAAAAGGTTGCTACCAAGACAATGAAAAAATTCGTCCACTACCACTCGGCCATCCTTCGGGCTAACACATGCATAACTATTTTGAATTGAACTATGGAGGATATGCGGAAAAGTTTCTCTTGGCTAATTGAGATGGGTCTACCTTCCCCATTCCTTGCAGATGAATTGGTAACCTTGGCAGAGAAATGGTGGTGAGGATCAAAGAGAAGCAACATGACACAACTACTTTTTGAAGCTTCAACCAACCTCCTACTGCAACAGATATTGAAGGAGTCATTCATCCAATTGTGTGACTACTCTTTCAATTTGAGTCTGGGGCTGGTTTACCTGTGGTGCTACGTTATAAAGAAATGCTCGACCTAAGCGGAGTGCAAGAGAATCTGCGTGATATATCAAGACCATCTAAGGCTGACTAACTGCCTCTATAGACAACTCTTTCTAAAATTTTATTTTGTTTCCCTATGGATGGTGCTCTAGTTTGCAAACTGAAGAAAATTTTGGGTTCCTCATTCCTCAAGCGAAATGCCCCTGGTAGTCGCCAAAAGTTGTGAATGTAAAATTCATCAAGCTCCCTTCGGGTTTTCTTTTTTCCTAAGTACAACCCATGCCTCAAATAAACATCACCAACCCTTTTTGATAAATGAACATCAGCCTCTACCACATGTCCGCTCAGGGCTTTCCAAAGGGATTCTTCCCTTCGCTTTTCGAACGACCCTCACCATGTTTCCACGTGTTGTTGCTGCACACGCTTAAAGGTTGCTTCCTTTTATTTTTGAGTTGGGCCTCGATCATGTGCCACATAGCCTTCATTCACATATGCTTTTGTGGACCCACAGTCGATGCCAATGAAAAGGCACACTTCCATGTGTCTTCCTAGCGCAAGCCTTCAATGGCGAGGAGGAATGAACCATGGGCTACGAAATTCTGCCACGCGTCTCTTTGACAAGTACTTCAAAGCAAAGGATTGAGCGAACTATGGGTTGTGATATGTTGCCACGTGTTGTAACTGCCTCCTTGGGGAAGCGACACTTGTTTGCACGGGGCTATGTCGGGACCACTGCCATCATTTGCAAGGGATGCACCTAGATGGAGAGTGACCAAATGCTATGACCCAAATCTTTTTCTGTTACAACGGCCAAAGGGGCATCATTGCTTAGGATACAAATCTTTTCAGTTACTACTTGCCAAGTGGTGGGAATGCTCACTATATACACTACTCTTTTCTTCTGAAGAGGAGTTCCACGAGTTTGAGAATTGCAAAAAATATAGAATTTTAGAAAGATACCAGGCCTTTTTACTGTTTTAGATTATTGCAAGAACTCACAAACTGTGACATTGTCTGACCTTTCTGTTTTCTTATGCTATTTGATAAAATTTATACTGTGTCGTTATTATTTTGAATGGTTCATTTGCATAACTTCTATAATTTTAATGCAATTTTGTTGGTTTAGATCATGTCTTTGACTCCTCTTTTCAGTGAATGGGTGTGAAAATTATTTTATGTCATTGAATGCACTATTCATGCTTCAATCTTTAATTTCTGTAATTCTAGGACATATAAGATTGTTGATCGGGCCCTTAAATCGAATCCCAAAGGATAGATTTACCGTGCCTATACCTACTCTTTGGTACGTCACCTTAGTTAGAATTTTATTTGTTATATCTGCTTCCTTTTCCCATTCCAAAACCCCAATTACAGAAGAAGTCGACTTCTTTAAAAACCAGGAGGTCACTTGGTTTAGCGCAATAGGTCCCCCATAAACTGATTTTCCCACAAAGGGTTGTTACCTTACCAATTTTTGGCATCAACAGTAACATCATTTTCTCTTACAAAAAAGTCATTCATACTTTCATTTTATACCAAGATATTTAGATACCTATTTGTATCATGTATCTTATCTTTTATGTGTATATAATTATGTTGAGAGGAATTCTACAATGACAACAAGGAATGTAGTCTAATGTCAAGATTTTGTACATAAAAACCAAAACACATTGATATATATTTAATAAAATAAAACTATAAAATTAAAAATACACCACACAATTAAAATATAGAAATAAAACACAAATATAAAATGAAAAAAATAGATATTTTATTTTACTTTGTCAACAATATATATATATAGAGATAAATAATTTTTAAAATATATTTTAATACCTACAAACAAAATTATTAAACATAACAATTAAGTATATAATATTTATTATGCTTTACTGAAGTAATGAATGATGGTTTTTCCAAAAAAATTAAAATGTACATACAAAATCAAAATAACTTGTCAAATAAAATTAAAGTAAATAATGTAAGATAGAATAAAATTATTGCCAAAGTGTTACTTATACAATAAAATTGGTTGTTTAGGGTATTGTAATACTAGAACAAATAGAATTTATTGGAGGAATTATATCCTTGACAACTTGATTATTTCTTGGGAAACATGTGAATGGCCCCCACAATTAGGTCAAAATACCTTCTTGGTGAAATCAAACTTTGACAAAGCTTTGACAAATCTTATGATAAGATACATTAGAAGTTTATTACCAAGACCATGCAATGGTTAAGTTTTGAACAAAAAATGTGCTCATGACCAAATGATTTTTAATGATGTCAATGTACATGTAGTGGTTAAAAACTCTCTTTGATTATTTTCCTTCATAGTGCTCCATCAGATATGGATTCCCATTATCATCCTTTTTATATACATTCTTACTATTCATGTATTAGGTTATTTGTTGCACAAATCCTAACTACTATTACCCATTTTTGGTATTTCATTCCTCACAATGACGTTCTACATTTTGTTGATAAAAACTTGCTATTCTTACAAAATATTAAAAAAGAGTTGAATAACACTTTAAATATTCTTTCAATAATTTAGGTTACCAATCATAAAAATATATTTTTTAATGACTTAAGATAGTCTCATTTCTCAATGGATTCCTCCAAAGTGGGAAAAACTAAAACCTAGTGAAATTACCCACTATCTTTGTATCCTATTTAGTATGGGGTTATCTCTTATTACTTTGTAGAATTGATATTTGAACAAACTTAAAAATAAGCTTTAAAATTAAGGTAACAAGCTTCTTTCATTAGCAAGTAAAGTTCAAGTGAAAAGTATTTTTCCACCACTCGTGTTTACTTTTGTTCTTGTTGGATGTCATCCAATAAAGGTTATGAAGACTTATCTAAATTAATCCGATAATTCATGTGGACTAAATGTGATGGTATTACTATTTGTGAAGTCATCTCTTGGTCTCAATGTATAATACCTAATTCCAAAGGCGGACTTGCAATTATAGATCCTAAAACTCAAGAAATATGTCTAATGACTAAATGGATTAGTAGAGGGGTTAAAGTAAATAGACCATGGAATATTTTATTGATACATAGACTTAATAACACTACACTTATAAGGAAATGGAAGACAAAAAACTAGCTAGATAAGTTTCTCTACGCCTCTTACTTTTAGATCAGAGCCTCTTTTCCTATTCAATTTATTTGGAAAGCATGGAAAAAGGTAAACCAATTTTTAAGCTAGGAGACTTCACTAAAACATGGCTTCACCTTAGTCTCTTCTTCCATTTGGTGGAACAAGCATATTCATTTCAAGGAAATCCATTGACTATAATGTTTCCTTGGAAAACTTATTGGTTGTTCAATAAAGGTGTTATACAATTTGGTGATATATGGTATTCCTCATCTCTACTATCATCTTCATCTTCACATATCAAAGCTTGATTTGATTTGAAAATAACTCCAAAAAAAAACTTTGTGCAATCCTTAGTACAATCTAATTTTACTATCAAACTATGTACCTTTTATCTTGTAATTTCTTCAAGGATTTGCATTGGATTTCCTCCCAACATTTCTTATTCTTTCCTTTGAAAAAATACATCTCTACTTAGTTACCTACCTCAACATTAAGTGGAACTATATACTTATAGCCACAAATGTTGGATTAAGTTTTGAAATCGGGAAGTCTAATGCTAGTGCAAACACTCAAATTCTTGCTTGGAAAGTATTATACTAAAAATTGCTCATTGATGAAATAATAAGATTCTTGTCTACCTAATTAATAAAATACATTTTTCATGATAATGAAAATATAAAACACTTATTTTGGGGATGTATGTTTGCTAAAAATAAATGGTTGGTTATTTTTAGAAACTCCCCTACATTGTTTGTTCATCATTTAAATTACATTTATGAAAAATTAGATGCTCAAGTGTGTTATGTAATTCTAATATTCACTAAGAAATTGTGAAATTGTAGGCTTTACTATACCTTTTTATTGCTTTGTTATATTATCAATTATAGGTTATTTCAAAGAATAAAAGAGGTTGCCTTCTAGTTGAATCAACTTAATTTCCAACTTAGTTACCTTCAAACTAATTATCTTGTTTTTTCTATAAGTTTTCAACATAAAATTTAGAACAGTCATATCTTTGTTCATTTGGGCATTTAGTTAGTTTATTAGCATGAAAGTTAAATAGTCTTCATTTTAGTCTAAAGTTTATGATCACAACTTGTTATTAACTACGGGGTATAAATATCTCTAGCTTTGCTTTGTTCTTTTTGGTTATATAGTCGTATTTACTTTGTATTCTTTATAAATCTATTTATAGCTATTTTTATTTTGTACAATTTTCTTATTGTGTTCTTCCACTTTGCAATCTTCTCAACTACTACTTTCTCTTATGTAACTTAGTTTTATTCAACACAAATAAAAATTATGTCTTCATGTGTGTATGCAGTAAAATAAATAATTGTAAAGTAAATGAAAATAACTCTTAAATAAAAAGAAAAGCTCAAAACTAATATTTCTAAGTATTTTTAAATATACGTATTCAAAATATCTATACTGATTAATTAAAATATTGATTTATGATGACTTAATAATTTGAACATGTCATTTACATTTGATAATCTTGTATAAAGTAAACCACAAATTATATTATATTCCACTTTAAGAATAAAGAGTTACTAATTTAACTTTTTTATTTAATAGGGTAAGAAAACACCCTTCTTAATTAATTTCGACACAAATTATTTAATAATAATTACTTTAAATGAATATTGAGTTGTGAATGACAAATAAAAATGAATTAAAAGATTTCTTAACTTTGTTCTAGAAGAGTCACTGATATAGAAGGTTTAGGTATATATCATGTTCAATGATTAGATTTAGAAATTTATATTTGCTTAAGTATTGGTTAGATAATAATGCTTATGCATTGCAATTCAAAGAGTGCTCAAGACTAAATCACATTCATAATTTAGTCTATGGACACCTTTGAAAATTCGTTGCCAGTAATTCATGGAAGGAAAATTCACCGTCAATAATTCACGACCATGGAAAATTCATCGCCAAGTAAAATTCACCACACGAATTCATCCTTGTGAAAATCTATTTTAATAATCATTAGCCTTTGCTTTAACTATTGTTGTTTAGACAATTGTAGTTCTAAAAATTATTATTTTCTGTTGCGATAAGATTTAAGATAAAAGTTCTTTAAATCCAAATCAAAACCTCTATATTATCAATTATACAAATTTAAAGATGCAAATGTAGTAGTTATATAATAAAATATTATTTGATATGATC
>VDFB02336725.1:0-48004 GCA_007258455.2 Sequoia sempervirens | reverse complement strand
TTTGGAAGGTAAGGGAATCTCCACCGACTAAAAAGTGACCTTTGTCTCATGGGAGAATATTCTCTCAGTTTGTTGTAACCATTCCTCATGGAATGATTGGTATGGGTTGTCAAGTGAAAATATGACAAGTGTACCTTTGGCCTGAGGCTTGTTTTTCTCCCTTGTTTCTTATAAAGGGGAATGCAGGGTCATTGGTACGAGTCTCTTTTTGAATTATGGATCTGAGAAGTGAAAATGTATAACATAGAGAAAATACATTTTGAGTTTGTATGTTAGGTTTTGAGTCAAGCAAATAAGTTTTGTAAATCGTATGGTTTTCAAGCATGTATGAATGAACAATGCAAACCTTTGAGTCTATTATCTCTCCATCTATAATATTTCATATGAATTATTAATAAAAACTCGATCAATGATCTTTCATTAATTTTCATTGTTGCTTTGCAGTGAAATATGTTTGAATTTTGGCTATGATTTAATGAATCAATTAAAATACCTTAATTAAATCATGTATTCATATGAATGTTTTGTGGATTTGATAAGTAGTCGTAGAATCTAAGCATTTAATACGTGTATTGTAATGCAATTACACAGAGATCATGGATGTTTCAAATTAAACTTACCTTATAGCTCAATTTATTGTGATTTGAATCCTTGCCTTGAGATAAGACACTAATACAAAAAGTGTTAAAGTATTTCCTATGGTTCTGATGTTTCAATTTTAGAAAAAGATTCATATAACAAACTTACAATTGATTTATTTTTGTTTGAAATTGGTATTATGTTGTATTCTCAGCTTTAGGTGCTTAATCCTTTTAAAGGAATTGTTAGTTTCTTGAAGGATTTCATGTAATCAACATTATAATGGGAATATATTTGTTATTTATACAATGTGTGATATAGTTGTTTAGAACATTGTAGGATACACATTGTGGGATCACCCTCCCAAGTTTTGCAAAGCCCAAAGTGTAGGAGGGAAGCATTATAGCTTCCTTTCGTTCATTGGCCAATCACCTCATGGATATTTAAGGACTAAATATGGAAAATTCATAGATGCTTAGTGAGATTTGCTTGGTTCTTTAAAAACAACCAATAGGATCCTCCACCTGATATGCTCAGCTCTACAGCTATAGTACTACTCCTCGCCCCAAATCTAGGTCATCTTTGTGCTCAAGGAACCTGAGCCTCATAGAGAGTCTTGTAATACGTCCTCTCCTCCATTAATTGATCCCTCTCTAATTGGTATTGTGCTTGAGGGATGGAGGAGGCATGTGTTATCTCTACTTGTATGTGGGTGCCTCACTTTGTGCCTATCTCCTATAGTTTAGCATCACTCTCCTTGTAGGCCCGATTTTTCTTGATAGTAATAATGACTATATATGCATTGGTAGCTTTCCTATGAGCGATCTCAACATCCCTCTCACTTGGCCAAGCATCTCTATTCTATATGGCTTGGTTGCACTCTACGCAAGCCTAATCTCTCTTGGTGGTGATTTGTGTGATCCAACCTAGTAAATCTCCATTTGGTGGGGGTGCCTAAGGTACCTATACATGTTGATGACTAGGATATTGTCCATCCCTTTTCCCATCTCTCTGATCTTGGGGCACATGCCTGTTATACTACCTATCATCTTGATCATCTTGTTGTTCCTATTGATTCTACTCATGGGTAATATGCTATCTCTGTCTGGCCTCTCTACTACCTCTGGAACCCCCTCTCCTCCTTTAGCCTATAACTAAATCCCCTACACCTATTCCCCCTACAGGAATTGTGAACCTGACTAGTCGTCTCCTGGCCCACCATGTGTCAAAATTGTGAGTCATCCTTGGATCTCTAGGTTTGACCGTCCAACCCCATCCAAAAGGTGCTAGTCCTCTAAACTTTAATATCGCTCTCTTGGAATTCGCCCAAGGTCCCCATGCATTGAACCCTCTCATGGTCGATGCATATCTAGCATGATAATCCTCAATGGGTGTGACCTGCCTCTCCTCAAACTATCGAAGGACTCTATTAGGGATATACCTCTCTAAAATGGTATCCACTTTGCTAATGAGGTACCATGTATGTCTATAATAAACTAAATGCTTGTGATCATCGACCTAGACCTAACATTCTAGGTATGACCTCCACATAAACTTTGTCATGTCATCAAAAACAAATCTCCAATACTGTAATCTTTCAAGCTATTAGTAATGGAGCCAATCATGATATTTGTACAAATATGGATCATTGGCATCTCACTAATCAATTCCCACTTGCTAGGTGACCACAATGCACCCCCATTGCCAAACATGGAGTAGGCTAACACCCACTGAAATGTTGCTACCCCCAAGGTAAACCGCCTCGTGCATGTCATTATATAGATGTGCTAGTAGATAGGGTCCCCACACGTATTGAGTCAAACTCCTCCATCCTATGCTTAATAATAATTCCCCAACTAACTAGAAATCTCCATGATCTCCTATCTTGCATCAAAGGACCAACGATCAAACTGGCTAAGACAATAACCATATCATCTACATCATCTAAGAAGTGAGTAAGATCAATTTGAGAGTTGACCAATGTTAGGTGTTGAATGCCTAATAGCCTTTGCATGGCCTGTGTACCTCTCCTAACATCATATGTAACCAACTCACCATGAATAGGAATCTACAAAATCCTCCAAACATCCTCGAGGGTAAGGGTACACTCGCCTATGGGAAAATGGAATGTAGTTCTCTCTAATCACCAACACTCTACTAATATTGTCATCATAGCTCGATGTGCTCGATTCTTAGGCATATATGCAATGTTATCTAATCTAATGACCTATAAAATCCCTCTCCAACTCCTAGAACTGCACTATCCTATCGAGGATTTGTGGTCTGCACTCTCTAGCATATAGGGGATGTAGTGTTGCTTGCAAACATTTAACCCACGACATCAATTTTGCTAAAAAATCTAGTTGGGAAACCTAAATTTTCACCTAAATAAAGAAAACTAGTGATTTTTTGTAAAAGTGAGCATCCTTTTAAGCAAGCATGTTAAGATTTTTTAATAGTGATCCTATTAGTTTACAAGAGCATTAGGTTTTGCAATAGTAGCTCTGTCATTTTTGCAAGCGCGTTACTTTATGACAATAGCGAAAATGTCCCGATTATGCAGCACGCATGGTCATTTTTCACAACTGTGAAAATTCAAGCAAATCACTTTTGAGCAATAACCTAACCTTAAGCAATAAAATCACCTTTTGTAAGAGTGTGCTTCCTAAAATCACAAGCATGGTCAAAACATGATAAAAGAAACATTCTTAAAAACCTATTGCTATTGTCTATCCTAAATTTTTGTATAAATTACAAAAACAAAAAAATGTGAAAGCAAAGTTAGAAGCTTGTGTAATGCAACCCCTATGTCAGTTGGCCATTAGTATTGTAAAACTATGTTACATCAATGTGGAACTCCTAGAATCCTCACCATCATGAAAGCATGCCTGCAACAAAAGATCACTAGAGAGAAAAAATCCTCCAAAGCTGAGTGTGCAAATGAGGAGCAAATGAACCCTAATTTCCTATTTAACCACTTGAAACCCTAGGTTTTACCTATGAATGCCCTCCTAGGTTAAATTTTCAGCACCTTGGATCATCCTAAGCTTAATTTGTAACCCCTAGGGCTTAATTTTTCATCCTCTATGCATCTAAACTAATCTTGAACCTTGTCGCAAGCCCAACCTGAAAAAGTAATTTTTTTGGCTGGCCTCTTGAGGGGGAAGCTCAACATCTTATCATTTTTTTGCTGACCATTGGGGCATAGTGGAGCATATTTAAAAAAAAATCTTGATATAAGCATAAAATTCTTTGAAGCAATTCAACAAGTACATTATGTCAAAGAGGGAGAAAATGTAGACATGAAAATGCCTAACACATATCACACATCCTGAAACTGCATTTTTCCATCATTGGCATCATTTTCATTACAATTATTGCATTTCACATCATTTCACATAATTTGCATCATTAATACCATTTTCATATCATTTCCATCATTTAATCCTATTTTCCTCTACTAATTAAATAATCTTGAATTGTTTAATTAATTCACTATTTTCATCAGTAATTTTCCCCTTTCATTCTCCTAGTTGAATCATTTTAATTATTTGATTAGGCTCATCTAATATTTCTTCAAATGCCATATAATTAAATAATTATTTAATTATCCCATTCCTTATCTTTTTCCTCTAATGGAATATTCTTTTTTAAAGAATGGCATATTCCTATCCTCCATGATTAAATAATTTATAACTATTTAATTATCCTAATTTCCCTCAAAATATCTTGACTAAGAACTTGCCTCAACCATTTTTAGTCATTGATCTTGAAATCTAATCTCTGCCCTTGATCTAAAATATCTTAACCATTTTCCAAAAATGGTGGAGATATTTGAGTTCTAACTAATCACATCATTTGATCTTCCTTGATTCGCTCTCATTATGGGTATTGAGGATCAATCTCAACCCTTCTTTGTGGGAATTGAATCTCAATCTTGACCCTTGATCTAATTTCCTAAAATCTATAAAGTAACCTTCAATCATTGACATTCATCACCTAGAATTTTCATAGCTAAGTCATGCCAATCTTATTCTTGAGTTGAGCATCTAGTTCATCTTTGCATCACATTCAATCAAGCTTTTTCTAGAAATCATGGATGCTTCAAGTGTTTGAGCAATCTAACACCATACAACACCAAGCTCTCCAACAATCGGATGGTGAGAATGTTCTTGTTTTTATTTTAATTATGTTTTGATTATTCTAACATTAGGGTTTGATGTCATGGCTTGATTTGCAATCTAATCTCATTCGTAAGTGGGATTTGATCTCATTTTTTTGTTCTTTGATTGAATTCTTGATTGTTTATCCCCTTCTAATTTTACCCCTTACATAAAATGGCATGCCTACTGAGACCCACATTCTTGATTTAACATTTTTATCAAGATTTTGGTGAGTTGTAGGTTCCTAGAGTGTGGTCGTCTAAAACATAATTCACTATTTTCCACTAGATCGCTTTTGTTTGAACATCTGGACGCATCTGTCTTCTTGGAGCCACTATTGCTAACTTGGTTGTGGTTTTTTTCTAGTGTTTTGACCTTTAACAAAGTGGTTTTAGTTTTGCAGAAATAGGTCCATGTCTACCTTGGAGAATGATCATTTTTTGTAGAAATAGATTCACATCTGCCTCAAAAAGAGACCATTATTACATCAAATACGATCACTAATGCAAAACTAACTGTTATTGCTTCTCTATTTCTAACTCCTACTTACTATCAATCTAATTAATAGGCCAACATTTGTCAGAGGAAGGTTTTTGTTGCAGAAAATAGAGTCGTCGCTACTCCAAAATAGGGTGGTTGTTGCAAAATCTAATTTTTGTTGTCTTAGAGGAAGGTCATTCTTGTCAGGCAATAGATTCGCTTCTGTCTTTCCAACTTTCTATTTTGAACTCTTCAATCTTTCACTTCAAATTTTTTAAACCCTAACCCTAACCCTTGTTTGTTGTTATTTTGAGCTTTATCTAACCTAATTTATGCAGCCTTTTCATGAGGTGAATACAATCTTAAAAACTACTAATCCTATTTGTATTGTAGGGTTCGAATGGTTGAAGGTTATTGATCAAACTACTAACACTTTTCTTGCAACCCCTTGTCAAAGATCATTTCATTTAAGCATTGTGTTTTCTTTTTTCATAGAATAGCAAACATTTTCTTTGGTGCATAAAATGAATTTGTTTATTGTGCTTGGAAATTTAGATGCATATCCTCTCCCCTTGCATCATTTCATGATCTTGGGTGACAAGAAATATCTTGGACTTCACATCTTGAGTCACCAAAGACGTCTTGTATATGTATCCTCTCCCCTTGCATCATTTAACGATATCGGGTGACAAGAAATATCAAGACACTTAAGCCTTCCTTTTTGTAGAGGGGGCCTTCCTTGAGACACATCCTACAATGGAGAACTCAAGGAGACATCCAAGAACATGTTCACACGGGCTATACAAAGGGTGCAAAATTGAAAGCAAGTAGTACTTATCTAGTGAAGTTATACCTTGCGTGTCAATCTTGATGTGGGTGTATAGACCACACATGGATTGATTAGAGGCTTTAGTGTCTCATGTCTGAAGTATAACACTGGTGTTCATTGAGTCATTACAAACCATTGTATTTAGAAGCCTAAGACCAATTTTTCCATTCCATCAAGTCATAATAGTGGATCGAGATAGAATCATCTTGAGAAGTTACTTACCATGTCTGATCTATGGTTGATGCATAAGATGTCTTGCTAGAGTTCACGCTCTTTCAAGGCCAGGGGTATCAAGGTGGTACATGAAATTGGTATACTCTATTCACTCATTCCTTAAATATGGATTGCATCACTCTTTTGAGGGTAAGGTAAGCCTACTTTGACTAGACATTCCTTTAATGCTAGCTAGGTTGTGCTTGACTAATGTGTATTCTTTGAGCCAAACTTAGTGAACCTTGTGGAAGAAGGCTTTCACAAAGAATCTTACCATTTTGAGTCAGTTATTGCCTACTTTTTCTATTATGTGTATCACTTTCTCTTTCAAACAAACCATCTCAAACATTAGACCTAAATGTTCAACTTGTAAACTATCAAAATAGTCATCATATCTAAATCATAAAACAAAGTTGCACTTGTCAAAATTTTGAGTCATTGTTGTACATCTTACCACATCTATATCAGAATCATACGGCTATTGCTCAACATATGCTCACACTTTCCTAGACATCTGGTCACTATTGAACAACTAATCGCTATTACTTATTTTGTTTATCTATTAGTCATCGTGTATAAACAAAATCACTCTTTTCAATATTTCCGCAATTGCCTTTGTAGAAGCTCGCTATTATCTGATAATCCTGCCACGGTTGGCTTTACAACCATTTCTTTTTCCTTTCTTTCATATTTTTTTCTTAACAACTTGCTCAAACTTGTTAAACTTTGTCTCAAACCTTTTCATAATCTTTTGCTCAGTTGTCAGAACATCTATCACGGTATACTTGGACTTTTACACAGTTGGTTTACACCTTCAAACATTGTCATCCCATATTTCAAATTTGGTTTACCTAGGGTTTGTCATCATAGACCTCTTGGAAAAAAAACATCAATCAAATTTTTATCATAATTTCTTATCAATCTTAGACATCATTTGTATTTTATACCAACCTTTGCATCATCATCATAGATCAAACATCAAACTATCCTTTGGACACACATCAAACACAAACCATCAAACCTCAACATCTTGCTAGTGTCTTAATTCAATCAGCCAATAATCTTGTGGTCTTATCAAATTTAGTGGACATTATCTTCTCCCTAAGTTTCTAGGCTACTATCATCCTTCCTTACTAGCACTCACAAGTCTAGTTTAGGTAGAGAAATCAACTTATCCCTCATCAACACTTTTGATACTTAGCAAAATATCACCCAAATCTTGTTTATCCTTGTGTCCATAGACTAGCATCATACTTAAATCTCTCAAAATCCACTCATACCTTCATCATAGGGTTAAGTACCAAAATATTTTCATTCTTAAACATCCAAACATCCAAAATCAAACATTGTCATCAAACTATCCCAAGATCAACATCAATCAAACAACATCATTTTGCCAAAAGGTTTACCAACCACTAGTACAAAAATAGCAATATGTGACTGAAAAAACTACTAAAAACTACTTATAAATGATTGAACATGGTTGTGTGACTAGTAGTAGTTTATTGCCAGTCATTTGTAACATGGCTGAATTGATGACTAAACAATTTTTAGTCATTCGGTTAATCGATTTGGTCATTAATTTATTCGCTTGATTGATCAATTTGATCGTTGATTTAGTCATCTGATTGATCGAATTGGTCATTGATTTAGTTGTCTAATTGGTCGATTTGGTCATTGATGTAGTCGTTAATTTGATTGATTTGGCAGTGTGTTTAGTCATTGATTGTTTTAAATTGGTCACTTATTCAGTCATTTTTTATTCATTGGTATATTTAGTCGTTAATTTGGTCATTGATTTATGTTAACTGGTCACTTATTTAGTCATTTTTATTCATTGATTTTCATCCATTATTAGTGTATTTAGTCGATAATTTTAATCATCATTTTGATCAATTTGGTAGTTTATTTAATTTTTTTTATTCACTATTTTTTGTCAACTGGTAAGTCTATTGATGCACATTGTTTATTAATTGCATAATCATTATATTTAGTCATATTTATTCACCATTTTTTGTCAATCGGTAGTATATTTAGTCAATTGGTAGTTTATTTAATTATTTTTGTTCACTAACTTTTTCCTACAAGTGTCGGAAATGAGGCAATGTTTTAATTGAGGTTTAAACATATAAAAACATAGGAAAACATAATCAATCATTCATTTTCACCTAATGAAATAGCTATTAAGAAGGAAAAATACTAAAATTTTATTGAGAAAATGTGTACTTACAGCAGACACAAGACATAAATGCATCTTTAATTTGAAAAGTGTATTGTTACAAACTGTGTTTCTCAGTGTTGTGACTCAAAAAACTGAGTTACAATGCCTTTCTTTTGCTTATGCAGGATATTAAAATTTTAATGACAATTCTATGTTGCAACTTATTTGCAACTGCACATACATGTATGATGCACTCTCTACAACTTTTCCTCTTCTCTACACCTCTTTATCTGTTCTGTATTTACTTCTTTTTTTGCACCCATGTTCTTTGTGTCTACTACTTTTACAACATATCCCCTCTTCTATAATGGACCAATTTGAATGAGCGGAACCCAAACAAAAAGAGAGAAACATAATCAAGGGGTTTTACATTATAGGTGCAGTAAGATAGAATATTCTTTGTTCTACTCATAGAATGTATACCCAAATCACATTCTCTGGTTTTTGTTTGGCTTCAACTTATTCAAGCTCAATACATTCTTTGTTTTCAACTTCACTCTCCACACTCTACTGTTGCTAACCCTTCTTTTTCTCTTTTGCACTTATGACTAACACTCAGTCATTTAAAAAAAAAAAAATAGTGGCCACCGTGTGAAGGTCCCTTCTTTCTCTTTTAGATGGACAGTTCCATCTATTTTGTCTAGATAAGGAAGGGGCATGTTACTTGTGACCTCTAAAATACTTGCATTTGCATCTCATGTTCCTTTCAATTTGACTCCATGTACAATAGATAGTGAGTGAATCCACCCAATCCCTGCAAAAGCACCATCAAATGGATCTGACACCTCAACTTCATCCCCTTCTTGGAGTTTATCAATAAATTTCTACAAAAACAAAAAAATACACATTATATTGTTTTTGACAATTGTATGTAATTTCTTATGTCTTGGAACAAATCAGTTTTTGTATGTGCTTTTATAAAAAGCCTCTATTATAACTAAGATCTAAGCTTCTATATGTAAGTTATATGTTCTCCCTTATTTCCATAATCTATGTATACTAGCTAATTACACTTCACTACTAATCTAACCAACTTCTATCAAATAGGTAATGATTACCCTTGTTTACATAATAAAACAACCATTACTTACTTGAATAGTACTTACTTGCATGTGGTTTCATAGCACTCACCTCGAGTTCATCATGACTACCACTATGAATATCATGTGCATGCTCGTCAAGTTCATCATCATAACCACTATCAACATCATTGCAAACATGGAGTTGTACAACTTTGCAAAGAGTTCTATTGAAAGGACCTTTTTCTTTTTGTCCTTTCATATAATTGCTCAGCATCATGTGGTTTAATCATCGTGCAAAAATTAATATGTCAAGTAAAGAATGCAAAAGCTATAAATTTTTTTCCAAAAGAAGAATGAAAAAATATTGGGACAAATTGACTTACAACTTAAAGAATGCAAAAGCTATAATTTTTTGTCCAAAAGAAGAATGAAAAAATATTGGTACAAATTATCTTACAACTAAAAGAATGCAAAAGCTATAAGTTTTTGTCCGAAACAATATTTTAAGCATGAAGAATGACAAAACATTGGGACAAATAACTGACAACTATTATATTAATTACCTCAACTTCAAGACAACTAAGACGATTGTGTTGTGCATTCTTGTCCACTTTGACTAGAAACTATTTTTTATAATTTTTTTCGCCAAAGTCTCAAGGGGGCACCCCAGCTACATTTCATTCACTGGGGAAAACTAGGGTATGTCATCACTTTATTTGAAACAAAGCCATAAAAATGCATTATCTCAAAGAGGGGCTATATGTAGACACCTAGTTCTGACCAACACATTTTATCCAAAACGAGTCATTTTCCATCATGTGACCTAAATAATATGTCTTCAATACTTAATTAAATAATTTCACTATTTGATTAAATTAACAATAATTTTCACTTCATCGTGATAATTAAATGATTTTTATAATTATTTAATTATTTTAATTTCAAATTTTCCCTTACATCCACTTTAATTAAATAATTTCAAATTATGTAATTAAATTATCTATTTCACCATTATTCATCTGCATTGATTAAACAATTAACATTATTTAATTAATTTACTAATTATTCTTATATTCCAAAGTTTAATTAAATAATTTATTATTATTTAATTAATTAATTAATTATTTATTTATTTGTTTGATCTTGACCTTTGATAAGTGTCGCGCGATATCTATAATTTGAACCATCCTATCATTCATTTTTCATCTTAGATCGTGCAGAGAAACTATAATTGACTTGTTTCAATGCTTTATTACTATTGTGCTATTAAAATCTAAGAGAAAAGGACTACTTACGCCATTCTCCAAGGTGAATAGAGGAGAAGAATGGAGCTATACTAGACTAGATTATGTGTTTCGATGTGTGTAAGGTTTGTATTTTGTTTGATTTAGTTTGCTTTATTTATTTTATTGATGTGATCTTTTGATTGTGATTCTTGTTGATTATTTCTTATCTCCTTTAGTTTCACAGTTGAATTAATAGATCATACAATATGTGTATATACATATGCACACATACATACATAGATATATGTGTGTATATATACATACATACATGCATATATATACACTCATATATATACGTATATATACTCTCTCTCTCTCTCACACACACCTATATAATTAACGATATTTTTATATATTATATAAGTAACATTACATCCATATATTAAAATATTTTCATATTATATTAAAACAATATTACTTATATATACATCATACATCTAATGTATATATCTATTTATTCCAAATATTTTATTTTACTTTATATTACTTAAATATATTATATAAATAATATATAAATATATGTACTTACATAAGAATGAGTTTATTTTATAGAATATGCATTAAAAGTAATATTAGTATTATATAATAATATTCTCAAAACAATATGAATAATATAAAATAATTTTTGAGTAAATATATTTATATATTTACATTGAAGTCCTTTCTATGAGATGGGTTGAGCTAATTTGGGTGGTCAACAACTGATATCATCTAAGTACAATGCAAGATGATTGAAACAATCTTAGTCTTTAGATTTTTTTCATTTTTTTTGTTTGATGTATTTCATTCACTAGTAGTGGGAATGCTTTATTTAGTAGAGGCATGCAAGTTGGGTTGTTGATGAACATGACTTATTTATTTTCTAAATTTATTTTATGGGCATGCACTAAAGTTTTCCATTAATATGGTGTAGAGGCTTAAGATGAACCTTAAAGATGATTGATTTCTACTTTTTAAAAATATCATAGGGGAATTTCTACTTTTTTATAAAATGTAATAAAAATAATATGTATAATTATTATAGAAATTTTACAATACAAAATAAATATATTACAAATATATAATTGCAAATATGTTAGGAATTATAAAGGTCAATGCTTTGCAAAAGTATTAGGATAGGACAAAGCCTAATACCTTATAAAGGTATCAAGGAAGGAAAAACCCCGAGTTTGATACCTTGCAAAGATGTAAAGGAAGGAAAAATCCTGATACCTTAGAAAGGTATCAGGGAAGGACACCTCATAAAGGTATCAAAGATGGGTAATGTCTAATACCTCACAAAGGTATTGGAGAAGGGTGAAGTCTTATATCTTGTCATGTTATAAAGAAATAAATCAGGTTTACATAAGTTTGAAACCTTGTAAAGTTGTTGAGAATGACAAAGCCTAATACCTTACAAAGCCATTGGGTAGGATAAATCTTGATACCTTGTAAAGTTAAATGGGGGAAGGATAAATCTCAAGTATGTGTTTGTCCCCCTTTCAATTAATTTGTATTTCATGGACCAAAGGTCTATTTCCTATTTCTAATTTTGTACTTGTTTAGTGTTTGAAAATGTGTTCCCCCTCTTCATCTCCCATGTGCCTATCAAGTTTCAAATTTTTTAAGTGGAGAGGTATGTTCAATTTTCAAGTGTGTGCAAGTTTTCAAATTTCTAGAGTTTCCCTTACTAGTATGAATTTTCTTCAAACTCCACATTTTTCCTTATTCTTGCCAAAATATTAGATTTTCCTATCCTATTATGCCTTTCTGTCCAACTCTGTCATTTTCTTTATTCCTGATAGGATACTCAAATTTTTCATTTAGGCACAATTTTCCATCTAAGTCCATATTTCCCCTTGCCTCCACTAAAATTTCAAAGCTATCCATCCTTTCATACCTTTTCATCTTTTCCCACTCTTTTCCCTCACCTTTGTTAGAGTTTAAAACTTTGGCCTTATCTTCATGCTAGATTCCTAAACCTTTCTCTTTCCCTTATATTTGTCAGAATTTCACATCTTCCTCTACTAGCATGCATTTTTTCCAAACCTTGACTCCTTGATACTTACACCAATTTATCCTTTGAAACAAACATTTATCCTTTCCTCTTCTCAAGTTCCTTTTATATAGCACCCCAAACTTTGACCCTCAATATTTTACACTACATCACCTCATTCAAATTTCATTTTTTAGATATATTCTTACTTGGGTACCTAGTATTCTATATCTCCTATACAAGGAAAGAGAATCAAGGTATCCATAACCCTAACATTTAGATACACTTTCCTTTGGTGATTCTCTCTCCCACCTACCTCTATCCATGACCTAAGATGCCATTGATGGATAGATTTGATGTCGTACCTATTTTAGAAGGATTTCTCCTCTTAGAAACATTGTTCACATTCAAGGTCACAAATTCATATGTACTTGTAGCATTGGAGGTTAAGGACAACCATGCCCTCATTAATGTGGTGGTTGCATCTTGATGCATGTTGGTCCTTGTGAATGATTAAAGCCACTCTTTTGGGTGGGACTAATCACTGGTCATCAATTTCATTGATTAAAAGAAAGGTGCATGCTCATTTAGGTCATTATGCATATTCTACATGAAAATGTCCTTTACACAAAATAATTTTGAGTACTTGTATTTGAGCAACTAGATTCAAGGATAAAAACCATTAGATTTGTTGGAGAGCAAAGGATGAAAATCCTTTGGTTTCAAGGATTAGGGATAAAACCCATTTGGTTTCAAGGATTAGAGGATGAATCTCATTTGGCCCTATAATACAATCTCATTCAAGGGTTGTGAATGTGGCAGCTCTCAAATACATCAAGTTTGTATGATTTACATTTTTTATGGATTTAAGTAGTGTAATTTCAATATAATTTTTACTAATATTGCAACATCTTTTAATGTATTTCAGACTAATTTAATATGAGGAAATTTTTTGGAGTTATATGGCTTCCTTTTGTTGGAAATAGGATGCCATTTAATTGCAATCCTAAACATTATTTATTTCATGTATCTCCTAAGTCCTTGGAAAGTATTCTCAAACACTAGGATTAGAAAGAGATTAATTTTGAATGAAATAATCATGTTAATTAACATTTGTAATTAATTGTAAATGATAGGAGCATGTGAGGGCATCCAAGATGAGTTCCTAAATAATAGGAGCACATGGGGTGCCCACATGGAAGGTGGAACTCACCTTGAGTTTAGTTAACTATTTGGAGTAAAATATAACACCTCTGTAATGCATGTAAAGATCCTAGAAGTCAGGGATTGATGTTTACATGCATGAAGTTTAGTTAAGTTCAAATCAGTTTAGTTCAATTCAAATCAGTTCAGTTTAGTTCAATATCAATTCAGTTTAGTTCAGTTTAGTTCAGTTATGGTTCAATTATCCTCAGTTGCATGTAGTTAGTTTCAATTGAATGCTAGTTGACTTTAGTTAACTTGGAATGCATGACTAATGACTTGAGTTGCATGAAAGATAGTAGGTGACTACTTTCAATTAACAGGGGATGACCATTTTTGCATGAATGATGGAGATATATGTTTCAGTTAACAGAGAATGACTTGGACCCACCTTGGGTTCCCAAGTTGGATTCTTGGAGTTAACACTTTTGCATGCTAAGATATTTCAGAAGGCTGAGTTAAGTGGGATCATTCTTGGGAACCTACTTTTAGGATAAGCTTTGAAGATATCTACAAAATCAAGGTTTAGTTGTGACTTCAGTTTGGGACGCCCAAATGGATGAAGCTCATGTTTTGGTATTGTTCTTCACGGTAGAAATCTACTTGCAAGAGATATGTGTACCTTTTAGGAGATAGGGATTGAGATTTTTAATTGTAACTCTTTTGGAGTTTACAAGGTTGATTATTTTCTATTTATCTCAATCAAGTTGAAGAGAGTTTGTATTAGTTTTATTGTAGGTTGTGAAGAAGATTTGGTGAAGGCAAAAGAAGCATTCTCAAGCAAGGATTGGAATTATTATAATTTACTTCAGAGATTAAATAATACATTGATTCTTGGCGGAGTTTTTTCCCAAATGGTTTCTCCATGGTATATGCTATGTATCTTCTAATATCCTATCTAATTCTTCTATAACCTTCTGTCTTCATTCTACAAACAATAAAATGAATTAATCAGATAATCACCCACAAAGAATTTGTAACAAAGAATACATATTTAGATCAACAATCATAAAGTTTTACAAAGTATTAAGCTACATAAACACCTCAATTTTCAACGTTTGGTATCAGTGCTAACAGTTGGGTAGAGTTTGGGATGCCTTTCTCTTAAATGATTAGAGATTTTTTGGTTGTAGTGGGAGTTTTTACTAATTTTTGTTATTGCTGATTTTGGAAAATAAATTTGTTATAATGAATTATCATTTAGATATTGAAAGGTTCAATGGATCTAATTATGAGATGTGGAAATTAAAAAAAGAGGATCTCCTTGGAAAGAGAGATCAGTGGTTAGTTGTTGGTAATGAGACAAAGTCGCCTACAATGATGTCAGATGAGGATTGGGATAAGCTTGATAAGAAGGCAAGAGGGACTATAATATTATGTCTTGTTGATGTTGTTCTCTTGAATGTTTCAAAAGAAACTACTACATATAAGTTGTGGAAGAGAATAGGTGATATTTATCAAACTAAAAGTCTTAGTAATAAGTTGTATCTGAAAATATTGTTGTATTCTTTAAAGATGAAAGAAGGTGATTCTATTGCAAATCATTTGAATGCTTTTAATTTGATTCTAAGTTAGTTAGAATTTGTAGATGTAAAGCTAGAAGATGAAGATAAATGCATTTTGTTACTTTGTTCTTTACCAGAGTCTTGGGAAAATCTAATTGTTGCTATCAGTGGTAGTGGTGCAGATCCAAAGATGGATGATATAATTCCTACTCTCCTATTAGAGGAGATGAGGAGGAAGTCTAAAATGGACATCCAAGATGCCTTGTTTGTAAAAGGTAGGCCTGAGAAAAAGAAACCTAAGGGAGACAAGGAAGGGAAGGGTAAGTCTAAAGGATGGAGTAAGGTAAAGTGTTGGAACTGTGGGAAACTAGGACATGTGAAGAAGGATTGTAAGAACAAGAGAGTTTCAATTCTTCTACAGAGGAATCCTTGAATGACACTAATGATGCATTGGTTATTTTAGCTAATACTATTTATGATAACTCTTTGCTTCATGTTTTAGAGTAATCTCAATGGAGAGGATGGTAGTTGCGATGCCATGTGTGACTCGGTACCACGGTTCAATGGGAGTTTTTGGCAGTGACGTGGATGCAGCATTCGTAAGGTTATCCTCATGTGATTGGGGATATGGTTTTTTCTTGGTTTAGAGTGGTTGCTATTATGTCATGGTTTACTTTTGATTCTAGATTAGAGTTTGGAATATTACATGTTATCTTGAGACTAGGATGTATGTTATGATGCATGTAATCTCCTAGGAGGAGATGGTTATATCATGGATGTCATGTTTATGTTCAAGCTTGGAGCTTTGGCATTGATCTTGTGTAGTTCTCTTAAGTATTGGATACATTAATCATTTTCTTGATTACTGCATGATAGTGCTATGTTGCATTTGGAGTTTGGCATGGATTGGTTGGTTACAGGTCCTCATGGATACTTGGAGAAATAGGTGAGGCTTAAGTTCTCTTATGGTAAGAGATATTTGTTGGAATGGTTACTTGTAAGAAAAGATATTTTCAATAGAAAGACTGAGAAGCCTACACCTTGGTTGGACGTGAGTTCAACACACTCGGCAGTTTCATATGCCTCCAAAGAGGCAATTTGGATACATAGTCTTGGGAAATGTATTGGTTTTAATTGCAAGTAAGTTAAACTTGAATGTGATAGTCAGAGTGCTATGTGTTTAGCCAAAAATCCTATGTATCATGCTCGTACTAAGCATGTTGATGTTAAGTACTTTGTATGAGAAATGGTTGAGAGTAGGAAGGTATTAATTGAAAACACTAACACTTTAATTAATGTTGTAGATTATCTTATGAAACTAGTTCCTACAAATAAGTTCTCTTGGTTTTAATCATTTGATTGGAGCTTCATGATTATGTAGGTTGCATTTGAAGTTGGCATGGATTGATAGTTGGTACAGGAAGGCCATTGGGCTTGAGTCCTGTTCTTGATTTATAATATTTATTCCTTGTTTAGAATAATTGCAATGTATAATGTCAAGTGGGAGAATGTTGGAAATAGGATGCCATTTAATTGCAATCCTAAACATTATTTATTTCATGTATCTCCTAATCCCTTAGAAAGTGTTTTCAAACACTGGGATTAGAAATAGATTAATTTTGAATGAAATAATCATGTTAATTGGCATTTGTAATTAATTCTAAATGATAGGAGCATGTGAGGGTGTCCAAGATGAGTTCCTAAATAATAGCAGCACATGGGGTGCCCACATGGAAGGTGGAACTCATCTTGAGTTTAGTTAACTATTTGGAGTAAAAGATAACACTTTTGCAATGCATGTAAACATCCTAGAAGTTAGGGATTGATGTTTACATGCATTCAGTTCAATTCAGTTTAGTTCAATTCAGTTCAATATTAGTTCAGTTCAGTTCAATATCAGTTCAATTTAGTTAAGTTAAGTTCAGTTATGGTTCAGTTATCCTCAGTTGCATGTAGTTAGTTTTAGTTGAATGCTAGTTGACTTCAGTTAACTTGGAATGCATGACTAATGACTTGAGTTGCATGACAGATAACAGGTGACTACTTTCAGTTAATAGGGGATGACCATTCTTGCATGAATGGTGGAGAGATATGTTTCAGTTAACAAAGAATGACTTGGACCCACCTTGGGTGCCCAAGTTGGCTTCTTGGAGTTAACACTTTTGCATGCTAAGATATTTCAAAAGGCTAAGTTAAGTGGGCCCATTCTTGGGCGTTTACTTTGAGGATAAGCTTTGAAGATATCTACAAAATCAAGGTTCAGTTGTGACTTCAATTTGGGATGCCTAAATGGATGAAGCTCATGTTTTGGCATTGTTCTTCATAGTAGAACTCCACTTGTAAGAGATATGTGTACCTTTTAGGAGATAAGGATTGAGCTTTGTAATTGTAACTCTTTTGGAGTTTACAAGGTTGATTATTGCCTATTTATCTCAAGCAAGTTGAAGAGAGTTTGTATTAGTTTTATTGTAGGTTGTGAAGAAGATTTGGTGAAGGAAAAAGAAGCATTATCAAGTAAGGATTGGAATTATTGTAATCTACTTCAGAGATTAAATAATACATTAATTTGTGGTGGATTTTTTTCCTGAAAGGGTTTCTCCAAGGTATATGTTGTGTATCTTCTAATATCCTGTCTAATTCTTCTACAACCTTCTATCTTCATTCTACAAATGATAAAATGAATTAATCAGATAATCACCCACAGAGAATTAGTAACAAAGAATACATATTTAGATCAACAATCATAAAGTTTTACAAAGTATTAAGCTACATAAACACCTCAATCTTCAACACCTTTGTAATCTAGGTTATGAATTTTGATGTGTAAATCATGAGAAAATATGGGTTATGCAAGTTATGAATAAATTTTAAATATGAAAATTATTTTCTTATAGTAATCAGTAGGTTTATTATAATGGAATTAAAGCTATGATCTTGGAAGCCTATGAATCATTTGGTTATCATTTAATATTGTTGACAATTTTCATAGATAGAGCTCCATACCCATTTTTATACATATGAAACTCTATCTACAAATCTTTGAAGATAATTTTATTTTCTACACTTCAAGGAATTGATGAGATCATTAATAGAAGAAACTGCTAAATGGTTTGTAAAATACCATACTCTCTTAGAAGATTCAAAGACAACTTTTTCATTTAAAAAATATGTACAATTTTCTTTTCTAAACTACCCACATAGATAAGAATGAGCGAAGGATAAATGAAAAAAAAAAGAACCAAAAAATAGATCATAGAACCTAAAAATATGATGAGTATGCTAGAGCTACAACTTCAAGAGAGGATTAAAGAAGAAATTGTGAAGCATGCACCAAAGAAATAAGAACTAACATAAGTTGCTAAAGAATGAGAATCAAAGAAAATGTTTTGAAATTGAAAAATTACCCTTAAAGCAAGAAAGGAGGATGATACTTGAAATGAGCCCAAAAGGAAGGAAATTTTCTCCTCGTGAAAAGAACCTCAAGAGTTAAGCCACAAATACCAAAATAGATATGAAATGATGTCAAAAGAAGAATCAAAACCAAAAGGTATAAGAATTTACAAAGGTTAAAGTAAAATTCTCATTCCATTGATTGTTAGTGAGCTCTCATAGTGGGAAAATGTTATTTTTGATGAAGTTAATGATAAATCAACAACACGTCTTAAAGATAAAATAATTGAAGAGAGAATTCTAATTAATCTTAATGATGTCCAAAATACACCTATTAAAACTTCAAATCTGGAAAAGAATGAGTCTTTATCATATGAAGTGTGTTTAGAAGTAGTGGTGTTGATGAGTATGAATGTGTGAATGCTAAAAATTTTCCCACTAATATTCATTATAGCTATGTTGTTTCAAATCTCTTGAATATTAGTAAATCAATAATAAATAAAATAAATAAATAAATATTATTTTATAGTCCATGATACCAAGCGATCTATTTTTGGGTCTATAGACGGCTTGCAATACTATGGGACTCCTCGTACTCCCAATATTGAGGGAGACACCTAACTCGTGCTCCACAATACGAGGTGTACATACCTTACCCCCTGCAGGATTTGAACTTGTGACCTCTCTTTCAAGAGTACAAGTTCTCCACCATTAGAAATCAAACATTTTGATTATTTTTTCACTAAAAGAATAGTAGCAATAAATAATAAATAAATCCATTGTATGCGATGACAAAAAATCTTGTCTGAGAAAGAAAAAATGGTAGAAGTCACCACTCATCATAAAGAGTATATAAATCCCTTGTATGAATTATAAATTAATGGGAAATCCACAACATCAACACAAATATGCAGATCATTATGTTGCCAACACAAAGCATGTAGTTTGGGGTTTGCAAGTTAGAGTGATTCCACCAGGAACTAGAAAAGGTTTATTTGCTTGAGATCATTAAAGAAGAAAAAGGTATGTACATTAATCATTCATATGAGTACAATTTAAAATATGAAGGAGATATTAATAACATAGATGCTCTTAACACTATGTCTTTTTTATAATGTTTTCATCATGAAAAGTAATATAAGCATGGGAGAAAGAGTAAGAATGTCACTTGCGGTAGATGACACATATCATTTTACTCAAATATAGAATTGGTAATGTACAAAGGAGTAGAATCCTAGTATTTAGAGCATTTTGACATTTCATCTTGGCAGAGGATGCAACACTCTATTGTCATGTATTGGTTGAAAGTAATGATAATTAAGAATATGTATTTATTGCCTAAAATTTGTGATGAGATATAATGGGAAAGTAAGAGATTAGGGCAATGAATGATCTCATTGAGTTGATTTAGCCCAATTTTCCTTATTATTCTGTATGGCCTAATCTAATTGAAGAGAATACATATGCATTTGCTAATATAGTTGTACTCAAATGGTAATTAAAAGTAAACATTATGCAAGAGTTTTTTGGAGTCATGGACTTAAGGCTTGTTAATCCTCTCCATCTTTGACCAGACTTCCAGAATATGGAATTGTAATATTGTACTTCTTCATGCACCCTATCCATATTCAAAGGAAGCATCGTATTTGGCTTCACACAAATCTCATTTTCATAATAGATATACGAGGTATATACCATGAAGGAGAGCAAGCAAGGAGCATGAAGGAATCCTTGAGAAATTTTTATAAGGGTATTTGAAATATGAGCTTAATCGATATGAAAATGGCATTCTATACAAGGAATGGACACTTGCTTCTTGGAAAGCTTGGCTTATGGGAGATTTTGATGGATAAAATAGATTTTATTACCAAATGGAAAGAGATCAGTGTGGTGTTTGGTCTCTTTACATATCAAAAAATGATGGATAGTTTGCTATCCCATATAGTTCGAGGGTAAAATTCCAAATGAAAATTGTTGATGGGATATGGGTTGATAAGATACCAACTTGGATTAGGTATGCAATTATGGAGCCTAGTAACTTTGGTGCAACATACTATGTAGTATATTGGGATCCACCACTATCTAAGAGACACGTTTTCAGATATCCTCAAACACAAAGGCCTAAGGCTTTATGTATTTATGAGCTCCGTATAAGAATGAGTAGTCCAAAACCATGTGTGGCATCTTATTTAGAATTTACAAAAAAAGTACTCCATTGCATAAAATAAAACAACTATAACACAATTTATTTGAGGGTTGTAAAGGAGTAATTCATTTCAACAGATGAAGTTGTTAGACACATTGTCTAATATTAAGTGAATCCTTGTTCTAGGTCTTAGGTGCTAGAAGTAATAATTTACAAATGGCTTTGCAAGATCATTTGGAAGCACTTTCAATAATTTGGGGTCAACCACAAATATTTTTTGATAAACAAAGGAACCCATGTGATTCTCTAAGAAAATGGAGTTCAAGCCTACAAAGCCAATTAACTACTAGTGCAATATGTAAATTCACAAAATAAAAATTTGTATTCATAACATAGAAATAGAGTACACAAAAGGCACTTTGCAAAACTAAAAAGATATATTACTAGAAGTAAGTTAGGTAAGAAATTAGATAAAAGGAAGGATATGTAACAAACTGGTGTTGGTAATATGCAACAAGATACTTCGATGATTTCTTGCTTTCATATTCTTGTGTTCTACGTGATACCAAAATGGATTTAATACAACGTCAAATGAAAACCTATTTTGCAATGAACCCCTATAATTATAGCTAGGAAAAGTCAGTTTGGGTAGGAACAAAAAATAAGCAAGACATGACTAGCTATTGAAAGAGGTTGAAATACATTTATTTTCTCCTTAAGTACTAAGCAACTTGTTAATGAATGGGTCTCAATTACAAAGATCAAACCTTTGTTCATCAATGATGGGCACATATATGATAATGGAAGGAAACACATTATACCAACAAAAAACATGGTTGTTGTTTCCGAGGATATGGATGGTGTTGTATTGCATCTAGATGATATAAAATTTATTCTTAAGTTGAGGGACTCTCTTGATAAAAGGGTTGATCCAAGGAATGACACCAATAGGAGTACAAAAACTATGGCTCATCTAGAAATGATGGGCATGGATGACCAAGTTTACATTGCTCTATCTAACTTGTTAAGATTTGGCGAAGGAGTTCTATTTGGTTCTTTTGCTAAAGGCATTTTTCATGTCCCTTTAGAATGCCCAGAATCTAGTTACATTGCTACTAGGCCCTTCTATGGGAATGTTGGTCCCATGCATACAAACATTGTGATTCCTAATGATGAGGTGTAATGACCCGACATCTACGTAAAATTTTTTTTTCTATCTTTTACAACTTTTAACCATAGTAAACGAGTAAATAACATAGTAATAAAATTTTTCCTTTCTTTTCAAATTAAGGTACAACATATAAATATAATTTCAAAGCTTTTTCCAATCTAAATAACTTTAACTTTTCAATGAATAACAGAGTATAAGAGTATAATAATTACATACACAGCTTTAAAAGCTTTTGCACAAATAGAAGTAAGACAGTCCAAGTTCTTTCCTTGCAAATCTTGGTTCTTTGGTTGTCAGGTTGTGGAGGAAAAACATCACTCGGGTGCTTTTCCGCCAACCACGGACTAATAATGCGGTCCCCCACACATTCATTTTTCAATGAATGGCCCTCCCTTCGTCGAAGAGATTGGTTGAGTGACCGATTCCGTTAACCAACTGAGCATAGTGTCGTGTACTACATTACTAGATTCTTGTGTCTTACAATCCCAACCTAGTATATGTGCTTTGGATCACTGTGAACTGACAATGTAATCATCTTCCCAAACTAAGAGGATGTAGGTACATTACATTACTATGGCCATAGTGTTTTGATTCAGTAAACGACTGATAAGTCATCTATCACTTACACTACTTAGGGCCGATTTGCCTTTGGGCTACCTTACTCTATGCGTAGGTCATGTCCTTCAGTGGGTTTATTTTACCCCAGACTTCCTACCTCAAACAGTTTACTAGAAATGAGTCTTTAAGCAAGTGTTTACTATCCTATCTCCTGTTTCCAGAAATCTTTATCCTAGGAGAGAAGCTTCCTAATGTTAACCTAATAACACAAGCTAGGAATACACTTTGTATTGACATCATTTCGTTCCTAGAAATTAATACATATTCTACGTATTCTCCATATACGGAGACCATACAAATTTAAAACTCCAAACAATTGCATAACCATTTATTACTACCAATCAATCATCAAAAGAGATAGTCTTACAATGCATACATTTTCCTAATAATGCATATAATCAAATTGAGTCCTTTCTTTACAAAACCCCAATTTTCTACTAAATCCTTCTTAACCACATTGAATCTCTTCTTTTCAAAATCCCAATCCCAATTTAATCTTCTTTAACTAAATTGAATATAATGAAATGCATCAAGCTAGCTCCTTAACTGTATTGACATTCCCTAACCCTTACCCATGCATAAAATGAAATCCCTTTAAGTCATTATGCAATAAAAGATTATCAAACAACAAATGATTACTTAGGAATAATTCATTATTTTCAGCTCAATACAATCAATAATTCCAAAAATAGTAAAGAAGACAACTTAAAGTCTTAGTCTATAATTAAGAAACATGCCTGTATAAGCTCTTTTCCAGCAATCCTCTACCAACAATCTTCTTTTATTGATCACAGCCAACAGTTTCCTCACTTAGAAATTCTCCAGAATAAGAATGCTATTGTTATCTCACAGTAATTTATAACTGAGAATACTCAACTCTCACTGAAACACTTTGACACAGAATAATAACACAACTCACAAAACTAGCTCTTAAATTGCGGTGTAGAAACTCTCTATAAATGTCACAAATGAGAAAGCACAAGAATGTATTCGAATGAAGAATGGTGAACTATTTATAGGCTGAATTAAAAACAGTTTCCCCATTTCTGGGCATGTAAATTGACAGATTACCATGTTTACAAAGTCAAAATGTCACTTGTCATTCTTTCAAACCCCTTTGTCATGTTTTCCAAGCTGATTCGACCTCTTAGAAGCCAGCAATGCGAAGAATACTTCAACTTTGCAATAAAAACGCCACCTACAACCACGTTTTGCTGCCAGGCATATAAATCCTTCATGATATTATTGCTGCGTTCTAGGTCAAGCTTCAAATCGATACAACATAGAGGTTTAATGCTATTTTTCTGGTTTTGAGCTTTGAAAATGTCTTCCTTCATTTCCAGCTGCACAGGAACTTCAGCCATTACACGGGAAAGTTCATTTTCATTTTCCATTTGTTTCTCTAAAGTTCGACTTTTCAAATATTTCCTTTAATAAAGTTTACTTCATTTTCAAATGTATTTTGAAATGTTAAATATTTCATATGGCTTCCTTTTAACATTTAAATTTAAAATGCGAATTTCATCCTTCCATTTAAAATACTTATTCTTTGAAATTGAAATTGTTTTAATAATTTCTATTTGCATATTTTATTTATTAATGTATTATTTAAACATTAATATTTATTTATATATAAACATATTTATATATAATTAAATATTAATTTTAATATTAATACATTTAATTTATGAAATATGCAAATATATTATTATTTATACTTCCTTTATTTATTGATATATATATATATTAATAATCACCTTATTAATATATATATATATATATATAAATACATAAATATATATATTTAAATCTTCTAGATAATAATATTTGAACATCATTTACATCAAAGGTATTAGGCGAAATGTGTACGTGTAAACATGTTCACATATACTCTATGTATATACATATGTATGCGTATATACATGTCGATACATATGTACGAGCATATCCATCTGCTTAACGTACATACGTATTGATATGTCTATACATTTACATATGTGTACACAATGTATACATGTGTATACGTACCCATTCGACCTTTATCACATACCTTCTATTTCGTTCATTCACAGGGAATCACAGTATAGTCAGACTGACATTTAATCAATCACGTCATATTAAGCATAAGGAAGTAAATCAAACTTCTAAGCCTATGGATGACTTTTCTAAACTAACTTATCTGACCTGTTTCCCTATGTACCATTCACAATGTGTGTGCATGCTCAATTGATTAACTTTACCGGTTAAACGACCAATACCCCTCTCCCAAGTGATATTTCCCCTCTACCTAGAGGACTGGTTCTCATTCTTGCATTCACAATTATAAACTCATGGCAGTCAATTGCTCACAATATTAGCAATACATATAAATTTCATAAGATATAAAAACATCACATATAAATCTCATTATGCACATTTTTCCCATGATTAACATCAAAAGAACAACATCAGAATGAAACGATCATTAATACATATATAGAACTCATAGTGACAACAAAGTGATTCACATCTTTTATTCACTCATAAAATTGTCTTTACAAACACACGCTCCTTATTCAACTCTATTAGCCTAATAGCTATACAATCGGGATATAACATACTTCCCCCCTTAGGAATCATCGTCCCCGATGACTTAAGGTATTATTTCAAACATAAAAACAAATACATAATTTTATTCACTATTCTCAAAAGCTTTGAGAATTTTTGGAAACTTTCGTAGAATTTCCTCATAGTCTTCCCATGTTGCTGAATCTTCTGCTTACTGATCCCACTGAACTTTACATTGAGTGACATCCCTATTGTGCAAATGGAGTTTACGCACTTCCAGCACCTTTACGGGCTCGAGAGTTATTACTCCAGGATCCTTTACCTATAAAGTAGTCCAATCAATAACATGACTATCTCCTGGAATGTACTTTTTAAGATAGGACACATGGAAGACATTATGCATTTTGGCAAGAGCTGGTGGTAAGGCAATTGGGTAAGCTACAGGATTGACTTCCTCAAGGACTTCAAAGGCACCTACATAACGAGGAGACAATTTGGAAGATTTCCCAAACTTGATGGAACTCTTATGTGTTTTGACTCTCAAAAGTACTTTGTCACCTATAGCAAAATTACGGGGCACTCTTTTCGCATCTGCATAACTTTTTTGTCGACTATTAGCTTCTGCTAACCTTTGCTTAATAATCTTTATCTGCTCATCCATTTCTGCCAACATTTCTGGTCCAAGACTTATTCGATCCTCAAGTTTATCCCAACTTATCGGAGTTCGACACTTACGACCATATAGCGCTTCAAATGGAGCCATTCCTATAGCAGAATGATATGAATTATTATAAGCAAATTCGAACAAAGGCAAGTATTCTTCCCACTTATATTGTTGATCCATGCAATATACCCCAAGTAGGTCTTCTAATACTTGATTTACCCTTTTCGTTTGCCCATTCGTTTCTGGATGATATGTTGAACTTATATTTAACTGTGTCCCAAGTGCAGAGAACAAAGTTTGCCAATATCTAGAAGTGATTCTTGTATCCCTATCAGAAATAATCTTTTCAGGAATTCCGTGCAATCTGAATACTTCTTGAACAAACTTTCTTGCAATGATTGGTGCTCCATCAGTCAAATTTCCTGGTATAAAGTGTGCCACTTTTGTTAATCGATCCACTACCACTAATATAGCATTATGTCTGTTCCTAGACATAGGTAGTCCTTGTACAAAATCCATGCTAATTATTTGCCACTTCCATTCTGGTATTTCATGAGGGTATAACAGTCCTGCAGGATGATGATGCTTAGCTTTTACCCTTTGACATTCAAGACAACTTGCTACAAAATTAGCTGCGTCTCTTTTCATTCCTTTCCAGAAATACAAAGGTTTTACATCTGCCATCATTTTCGTCACTCTAGGATGACCAGAATAAGGTGCTTCATGCACTTCCTTCCATACCAGATTTCTTAATTCTTTGTTATTAGGTATATACATTCTACCTTTGTATCTCAACAATCCATTGGTTTCAAACTAAAATCCTTCATACCTAAAATCTTGCGGATTTTCTTCTAGTGCTTGTTTTACTTGTAAATAGTACTCATCATCCTTTCTTTTCTGAAAGTACTTGCTCCTTAAAATCGGTATGAATTGCAACTATCGAAGAGATATGGCGTCTTCGACTTAGCGCATCAGCTACTCGATTTTCTTTCCCTTTCATGTAATTAATGTTGAAGTCATAATCTGCTATCAACTCCAACCATCTTCTTTGCCTAGCATTTAAGTTTGGTTGTGTAAAAAGATACTTTAGACCATTATGATCAGTTTTAAGCTCAAAGGGTCTTCCTAGCAGGTAATGTCTCCACATTTGTAAAGCATGAACTATAGCTGCTAGCTCTAAATCATGTGAAGCATAATTAATTTCATATGATTTAAGCTTTCTAGATTCATAAGCAATCACTTTCCCGTCTTGCATTAGTACTCCACCTAATCCTTCTCCACAAGCATCTGTTATCACTATGAAATTTCCTTCAAGATCAGGTATCTTAAGAATAGGTGCGGTAGTTAATTTCTCTTTGAGTAGGTCAAAAGCTTTTTGACACTTCTCGTTCCATTCAAACCTTTTTCCTTTCTTCTGTAATGAAGTTATAGGAAAGGCAATTTTAGAGAAATTTGCCACAAATTTTCTATAATATCCCGCCAAACCCATAAAACTTCTTACTTCAGATACATTTTTGGGTATAGGCCACTGTACTATAGCTTTAATCTTGGTAGGATCTACTGATATTCCTTCTGCCGAAATGACATGACCCAGATAATGAACCTTTTTCTAATAGAACGAGCACTTAGATAGTTTTCCATACAGTTTATGTTCTCTTAACCTTTGTAAAGCCATTTCCAAATGTTTGTTATGTTCTTCTTCATTTCTAGAATAAATTAGAATATCATCTAGAAAAATCAGAACAAACTTGTCCAGATAATCTCTAAATACACTGTTCATGAGGTTCATGAATGTTGCTGGTGCATTTGTCAATCCAAAAGGCAATACAGTAAATTCATAATGTCCATACCGTGTTCTAAAAGCTGTTTTGAAGATATCCTCATCCTTAATTCTCAGCTGATGATATCCAGACCTTAAATCTATTTTTGAAAACACTGTTGCTCCTTTCATTTGGTCAAAAAGATCATCAATGCGGGGTAAAGGATCCTTATTCTTAATCGTAATCTTGTTAAGCATACGATAGTCTATACACAGTCTTAAAGTTCCATCCTTCTTTTTGACAATATCACAGGTGCTCCCCATGGTGAAACACTTGGTCTTATCAATCCTTTTGATAATAACTCATCTAATTGTGCTTTCAATTCCATGAGTTCAGTAGCAGTCATTCTGTATGGCACCTTAGAAATAGGTTCAGTTCCAGGAACTAGATCAATGGAAAATTCAAATACTCTTTTTGGTGGTAAACCAGGTAGTTCATCAGGAAAAACATCAAAAAATTTCTTTAAAATAGGATATTTTTCCATATCCGTTTTTCCACTTTCCTCAATCTCTCCATCTTCTAGTTCTTGTTGACTTTGAAAATCAAAATTTTCATTTTCATACTCAAGATCATCTATCTTTACTACAAAGAGTTTGCACCCTTTCTTCTTAGCTCTAAGAAGTTGCATTGCTGATATTTTCCTGACTTTTACTTCTCTTGGTACTCCTTGAATTTTGACTGGATTTCCATAGTCGTTTAAACATTCAACTGCCTTGGTATTACAATCCACTATGGCTCTGTGTTTCCATAACCAGTTCATTCCTAATATAACATCATAGGATCCTAGTGGGGCAACATAAAGATTGACTTCGGTTGAGAAACTAGGTAGTTCAATTTTGGCCTCAAATAGACATTGGTCCACCCTTGCTCTTGTGTTGTTTGCATATTCAACACTCCATGACATAGCCATGTGTCCTGCCTTTCTATTTAATTGATTTGCTATCTTAGGAGAAATAAAGTTTTCAATAGCACCAGTATCAATCAAAATAGAAATAGGCAAACCAAATAAAGTACCTGGTGTCTCAACTGGCGTTATTTGATATTCAGCCTGACGATCATCAACAGCGGCATGAATCTTCTGTTGAAACATTGCTTGCTGACTTGGTAGCGCATTGCCATGAGATTGAGTTCCTGAAGTCTTATTGGGACATTCATTTGCATAGTGATCTCCCTTGCAAATAAAACACCCCGATCTTGGACCTCTTTTCACAATAGCTTCTCCGGTTTTGTTTGAACTCACAATGGTTTTGTTAGCATTGCTAGAGTTGGTATTGCTTCTCTTGCGATCACCTTTGAAATATTTTCCACCATAGCGAAATCTTTTCCCTTTTGATTTAGCAACACTTTGTAAGGATTCTTCCTTCTTAGGAATTGTTTTATTAAAAACTTCAGCCTCCTTCTTGTGTTCTTTTCTTTCTTGCCTTGCAAAGTCTAACTTCAGTTTCTGTTCTTGCTTAAGGGCTTTTTCATATACCAATTCCATAGTTGTTGGTCCATGCATATCAACTTCTCCTCCAATCTTACCATTAAGACCTAAGATGAATTTTCTGATACGAAAACGTTCATCCTTATGGTATATGGGAACATAACGAAGAAGTCTAGTAAACTTCTCCCAATACTCATGTACTGTCATGTTTCCCTGCTTCAATTCTTCAAAATCAGTCAACTTTTGGTCATAAAAGAGTTGGGGTAGCCATCTCTTTCGGAATATTTCAATAAATTCATTCCATGTCAATTTCGACAAACTTATATTCAATTCCAGTTTCTTGTTCATCCACCAGTTAGAAGCTTCACCTGCTAACTGATATGCACCCCAAGCTGCCTTAGTAACTTCGTCATAATTTCTTATTTCAAAGTACTTTTCCATTTGTACTAACCATATTTCAGCTTCGTCACCTCCAACACTTCCGTCAAACTTAGGAGGGTATATCTTCTTCATATCCTTTGTTAATTCTGTGGATACTTGTTTCTTCTTTTTCTCAATTGACAGAGTTGGAGACTTTTCTTTTTCATGATTATGATTAATGTCTTCTCCATGCGAAGAACTTTCCTCTTCATTATTGACAATTGGTATCTCAATTTCTTTTGCCTTTTCAAGATTGGTCAATCTTGCCAGAATCTGATCCAGCTTGGCTTCCATTCCTGTTGGTTCTTGTTCGCCTTCTTGACTAGTTCCAGGATTGCTTCGAGATCTTTCGTAAGTTCTCACCATTATTAAAAAAATTGTCTAACTTGAATATTTTAATTCATGTTAATCTTACTATCATTTTACTTTTAAGTAAAATATATATTTACAAAGAAAACACATGCATATAAACAACAAAGTTTACAATAGACATAATTGATGAAAAACATCGTTTTATTCATATAAATAGGAATTAATATTCTGTTGATTACATAGATGGACTTTTCAAAAAGTCAAGAGGGGAGTAAGATTCACCCTCAGACTCGTAGCTCAAGGGGGTATATCCTACAGATTGAGAGAATTGTTGTTCTCTTTCGTTTTCCTCATCTCTAATTTGTTCATACCTATCCCAAAATGGGTAGTATCCTTCGGATTTATTGTTCGATACATAATTGCGTACAACAATATTGTTATGGTGCTCATCAACATTGTTCGCTGACATTTGTTCATGAGACCATTTCTCCATGGGTGGTGTCTTAGGTGTATAGCCTTCAGACTCGTTACTTGAAGAAATTTCAATAATCTTAGCTAGAGGTTGAACCCTTGGATCCCTAAAGATAAGTGCA
This sequence comes from Sequoia sempervirens, assembly GCA_007258455.2. NCBI lineage: Eukaryota > Viridiplantae > Streptophyta > Pinopsida > Cupressales > Cupressaceae > Sequoia > Sequoia sempervirens. The sequence continues at coordinate 17,421 of VDFB02336725.1, read as the reverse complement.
AGATTTGTACTTTCTTTAGATGGCATATCTCTGGAGAGTGGTAACATATCAGATTCCTCAGGTAACATTGCAGGAAGGTAGTTATACATTGCCTCCATATTCATCATTCTCTTCTCAAGACTGATTCGAGAAAGTGCATGATTGAAGGTTTCTGTATCACTCAACCAGATTGCGTTGTCGTAATTGGTTCCTTGTATGGTTCTAACGATAGCTTCTTTTTCCTTCTTGGCTTTCAGGTAGCGCTCATTTCCTATAACAGACTTTTGTGTTGTCATTCTGATACGCACCATCCTGACACAAGTATTTTCACAACATGAGATTATGTTGGAAGGAAAAATAAGTGAGCTCATAGGTTCCAGAGTACAAACCCGGTAGCTCTGATACCACATGTAATGACCCGAAATCTACGTAAAAAAAAAATTCTATCTTTTACAACTTTTAACCATAGTAAACGAGTAAATAACATAGTAATAAAATTTTTCCTTTCTTTTCAAATTAAGGTACAACATATAAATATAATTTCAAAGCTTTTTCCAATCTAAATAACTTTAACTTTTCAATGAGTAACAGAGTATAAGAGTATAAGAATTACATACACAACTTTAAAAGCTTTTGCACAAATAGAAGTAAGACGGTCCAGGTTCTTTCCTTGCAAATCTTGGTTCTTCGATTGTCAGGTTGTGGAGGAGAAACATCACTCGGGTGCTTTTCCGCCAACCACGGACTAATAATGCGGTCCCCCGCACATTCATTTTTCAATGAATGGCCCTCCCTTCGTCGAAGAGATTGGTTGAGTGACCGATTTCGTTAACCAACTAAGCATAGTGTCGTGTCCTACATTACTAGATTCTTGTGTCTTACAATCCCAACCTAGTATATGTGCTTTGGATCACTATGAACTGACAATGTAATCATCTTCCCAAACTAAGAGGATGTAGGTACATTACATTACTATGGCCATAGTGTTTTGATTCAGTAAACGACTGATAAGTCATCTATCACTTACACTACTCAGGGCCGATTTGCCTTTGGGCTACCTTACTCTATTCGTAGGTCATGTCCTTCAGTGGGTTTATTTTACCCCAGACTTCCTACCTCAAACAGTTTACTGGAAATGAGTCTTTAAGCAAGTGTTTACTATCCTATCTCTTGTTTCCAGAAATCTTTATCCTAGGAGAGAAGCTTCCTAATGTTAACCTAATAACACAAGCTAGGAATACACTTTGTATTGACATCATTTCGTTCCTAGAAATTAATACATATTCTACGTATTCTCCATATACGGAGACCATACAAATTTAAAACTCCAAACAATTGCATAACCATTTATTACTACCAATCAATCATCAAAAGAGATAGTCTTACAATGCATACATTTTCCTAATAATGCATATAATCAAATTGAGTCCTTTCTTTACAAAACCCCAATTTTCTACTAAATCCTTCTTAACCACATTGAATCTCTTCTTTTCAAAATCCCAATCCCAATTTAATCTTCTTTAACTAAATTGAATATAATGAAATGCATCAAGCTACCTCCTTAACTGTATTGACATTCCCTACCCCTTACCCATGCATAAAATGAAATCCCTTTAAGTCATTATGCAATAAAAGATTATCAAACAACAAATGATTACTTAGGAATAATTCATTATTTTCAGCTCAATACAATCAACAATTCCAAAAACAGTAAAGAAGACAACTTAAAGTCTTAGTCTATAATTAAGAAACATGTCTGTATAAGCTCTTTTCCAGCAATCCTCTACCAACAATCTTCTTTTATTGATCACAGCCAACAGTTTCCTCACTTAGAAATTCTCTAGAATAAGAATGCTATTGTTATCTCACAGTAATTTATAACTGAGAATACTCAACTCTCACTGAAACACTTTGACACAGAACAATAACACAACTCACAAAACTAGCTCTTAAATTGCAGTGTAGAAACTCTCTATAAACGTCACAAATGAGAAAGCACAAGAATGTATTCGAATGAAGAATGGTGAACTATTTATAGGCTGAATTAAAAACAGTTTCCCCATTTCTGGGCATGTAAATTGACAGATTACCATGTTTACTAAGTCAAAATGTCACTTGTCATTCTTTCAAACCCCTTTGTCATGTTTTCCAAGCTGATTCGACCTCTTAGAAGCCAACAATTCGAAGAATACTTCAACTTTGCAATAAAAATGCCACCTACAACCACGTTTTGCTGCCAGGTGTATAAATCCTTCATGATATTATTGTTGTGTTCTAGGTCAAGCTTCAAATTGATACAACACAGAGGTTTAATGCTATTTTTCTGGTTTTGAGCTTTGAAAATGTCTTCCTTCATTTCCAGCTGTGCAGGAACTTCCGCCATTACACGGGAAAGTTCATTTTCATTTTCCATTTGTTTCTCTAAAGTTTGACTTTTCAAATATTTCCTTTAATAAAGTTTACTTTATTTTCAAATGTATTTTGAAATGTTAAATATTTCATACGGCTTCCTTTTAACATTTAAATTTAAAATGCGAATTTCATTCTTCCATTTAAAATACTTATTCTTTGAAATTGAAATTGTTTTAATAATTTCTATTTGCATATTTTATTTATTAATGTATTATTTAAACATTAATATTTATTTATATATAAACATATTTATATATAATTAAATATTAATTTTAATATTAATACATTTAATTTATGAAATATGCAAATATATTATTATTTATACTTCCTTTATGTATTGATATATATATATATATATAATCACCTTATTAATATATATATATATATAAATACATAAATATATATATTTAAATCTTCTAGATAATAATATTTGAACATCATTTACATCAAAGGTATTAGGCAAAATGTGTACGTGTAAACATGTTCACATATACTCCATGTATATACATATGTATGCGTATATACATGTCGATACATATGTACGAGCATATCCATCTATTTAACGTACATACGTATTGATATGTCTATACATTTACATATGTGTACACAGTGTATACATGTGTATACGTACCCATTTGACCTTTATCACATACCTTCTATTTCGTTCATTCACAGGGAATCACAATATAGTCAGACTGACATTTAATCAATCATGTCATATAAAGCATAAGGAAGTAAATCAAACTTCTAAGCCTATGGATGACTTTTCTAAACTAACTTATCTGACCTGTTTCCCTATGTACCGTTCACAATGTGTGTGCATGCTCAATTGATTAACTTTACCGGTTAAACGACCAATACCCCTCTCCCAAGTGATATTTCCCCTCTACCTAGAGGACTGGTTCTCATTCCTGCATTCACAATTATAAACTCACGGCAGTCAATTGCTCACAATATTAGCAATACATATAAATTTCATAAGATATAAAAACATCACATATAAATCTCATTATGCACATTTTTCCCAAGATTAACATCAAAAGAACAACATCAGAATGTAACGATCATTAATACATATATAGAACTCATATTGACAACAAAGTGATTCACATCTTTTATTCACTCATAAAATTGTCTTTACAAACACATGCTCCTTATTCAACTCTATTAGCCTAATAGCTATACAATCGGGATGTAACATGAGGCATCTTATCCTTTTGGGTTAAAATTTGACAAAGTGATTGTCATGGAAATGCATGGAATATAAGAAACAACAACAAATAGCTGCATCAAGATATATTATTCTCATATTGAGAATAATATTATAAAGATATAATAAATTTAAAAATATATAAGAATACTATTACTAACATATATAAAATATTATTTAAATTAATTTTATTTTGTAATTGTTAAAATTAATTAAAAGAATGTTGGCAAATAGTAATTAAAGTGCTATTAAAGTACGCTTTAATGTTAAACTTAAAATTACTAGTAATTAAACGTAAGGTGTAGCTCGTGAACATGATCGCCTAGGCCTATTCGGTGTGCTCTCTCTGCGTCCATTTTCTTTTCCATTCTATTCTCAAGTAGGGCGTGCCTGGTTAACTTTCAACTTCATTTGTGGAAATGTTTGACGGTGCAGAGTGTTTGCTATCTCTCTGATCTTCGACTTCATGTTATCTACAATCAATTCAGGTATGTGTATATATTTTTTCCCTTCTCTCTAGTCATTATTATGAGTGATGTTTTTGTGCGTTTGAATTAAAGTAGAGAGATCAGAACTATGCCCTAGAATAGGAAATGGATGAGCATGAGCATGAGAACAAGGGGCACGGGGAGAATGAGGGGCATGGAAAGAATGAGGGGCATAGGGAGAATGTTGGAGTTGGTGAAAATGCGGCGCAAGCAAATGGTAGGAGGAAAAGACGCAGCAGATGGGAACCCGAAACAGAAGCAGAAGCAGACGAAGGGAAGAAAAGAAAGTCGATGGATTGTGTGGAATCTGATCCTCAAGTGCAGATACTAAATCTTCGACTTTTCTACATCGAAAGGAGGCTCCAGACTGGGCTGGTTGTTGATGATAGTGCAGAGGGAGCAAGGTCTCCCTCTCCCGAGCCCCTCTATGACAACCTGGGAATTCGAATGAACACTAGAGAAAACAGAGCCCGTGAGAAGCTTCTCATGGAGAGGCGAAAGGTTATCTCAGAAATGATTAAGAAGAATCCGGCTTTCAAGCCTCCTGCAGACTACAGGCCTCCCAAGCTTACAAAGAAACTTTACGTTCCCACGAAAGAATACCCTGACTATAATTTTATTGGGCTCATTATTGGGCCACGGGGAAATACACTGAAAAGAATGGAGAAAGAAACGGGCGCAAAGATTTTCATTAGAGGGAAGGAACCTGTGAAAGAGGGTCGGTCTCAGAAGAAACTGGATATAAAGTCAGACCGACATGACAATGAAGACCTACATGTTCAGGTGGAGGCAGATGATCAGCTATCATTGGATATGGCTGTCGATATGCTCGAGAAATTACTTGTTCCTTTGCATGGAGGCAGAAATAAGCATAAACTCGACCAACTAAGGGAGTTGGCTGCATTAAGTGGTACGCTAAGGTGTCGGATATGCGGTGATGGTGAACATATAACTTTTGATTGCCCGATGAAAGGATTAAAACAGGGAGCCAAAATGGGTAATGAATACCGCAATTTTTTGACTGAACATGGAGGAGGAGGACCTGAAGGATCAATGGAAAAAAGCAACTCTGATTTTCAACGACCAGCTCTTCCAAGCAATTCACCTTGGGCAGGGGGAGCTGGAGGTCTGGGAAACACGGGATCAGGTATTCGGGGAGCAGACAGTAGCGAATCTGGTGGTTCAGGTTCCTCGCAACATGGACAGCATCGTCCAGGTTTAGGATTTAATCCTGAGAATAAATTGAATAAAGAAATAGATGACACAATTTTATTTGTTGGATATTTGCCCCATACTGTGGATGATGACCGGTTAATCCAATTGTTCTCTCCTTTTGGGAGAGTTGAGAAAAGCAAAATCATGAAGGATCGAATGAATGGTACTAGCAGAGGTTATGGTTTTGTTAAATATTTTGATGCCGGCTGTGCTGCTCAAGCAGTTACACATATGAATGGATATAAATTGGAAGGGAAGACCCTGGCTGTAAGAGTGGCAGGACTAGCTCCTCTTCCTCCTGGCTCTGGATTGGGACCTGAAGGATCAATGGAAAAAAGCAACTCAGATTTTCAACAACCAGTTCGTCCAAGCAATTCACCTTGGGCAGGGGGAGCTGGAGGTGTGGGAAACACAGGATCAGGTATTCGGGGAGCAGACAGTAGCGGATCTGGTGGTTCAGGTGCCTCAAAACATGGACAGCATCGTCCAGGTTTAGGATTTAATCCTGAGAATAAATTGAATGAAGAAATAGATGACACAAATTTATATGTTGCATATTTGCCCCATACTGTAGATGATGACCGGTTAATCCAATTGTTCTCTCCTTTTGGGAGAGTTGAGAAAAGCAAAATCATGCTGGATCGAATGAAAGGTACTAGCAAAGGTTATGGTTTTGTTAAATATTTTGATGCCGGCTGTGCTGCTCAAGCAGTTACACATATGAATGGATATAAATTGGAAGGGAGGACCCTGTCTGTCAGAGTGGCAGGACGAGCTCCTCTTCCTCCTGGCTCTGGATTGGGACCTGAAGGATCAATGGAAAAAAGCAACTCGGATTTTCAACAACCAGTTCGTCCAAGCAATTCACCTTGGGCAGAGGGAGCTGGAGGTGTGGGAAATACGGGATCAGGTATTCGGGGAGCAGACAGTAGTGGATCTGGTGGTTCAGGTGCCTCACAACATGGACACCATCGTCCAGATTTAGGATTTAATCCTGAGAATAAATTGAATGAAGAAATAGATGACACAAATTTATATGTTGCATATTTGCCTCATACTGTGGATGATGACCGGTTAATCCAGTTGTTCTCTCCTTTTGGGAGAGTTGAGAAAAGCAAAATCATGATGGATCGAATGAATGGTACTAGCAAAGGTTATGGTTTTGTTAAATATTTTGATGCCGGCTGTGCTGTTCAAGCAGTTACACATATGAATGGATATAAATTGGAAGGGAAGACCCTGGCTGTAAGGGTGGCAGGACAAGCTCCTCTTCCTCCTGGCCCTGGATTGGGACCTGCCGGAGGGGCATACGCTCAACAGCAGCCACAGCCTTCAATGCCAATGACTCCTGGCAGCTATGGATCTCCCCCGTGGATTTCCCAGTCTTATTCTGGTCATTTTTCAAACAATCACGCTTTTAGAATGCCAAACCCTTCTGATCCAGTTCAGAAAGATCCTTACAGTGCTCCACCAACTCATTATGTATCATATAGCCCCTATCAGATGCCTTTGCCTTCAACGCAAATGCATGGTAATATGCAAATCCAGGCTAGAGCTCAGCAAGTCCAAATAATGCAAGGGTCATCAATTGCTCAACAAATTCCAGGCATACAGGGCCAACCAGGAACACAATATGTATCTGGAATGTCGGGCCCATCAGCATCTCAACAAGTCCCAGCAATGCAAACACCGCCAGGTTCTGAACTAGTTTCAGGAAATGAATTAAGCCGCCTTCCACCATGGTCTGATGCTCCACCTCTTGGTGGAATGCCTCAATTTTCAGAGAACAAACCCAGCATGCTTCGATATCAGCCCTACCCAGGAACACAATATGTATCTGGAATGTCGGGCCCACCAGCATCTCAACCAGTCCCAGCAATGCAAACACCACCAGGTTCTGAACTAGTTTCAGGAAATGAATTAAGCAGCCATCCACCATGGTCAGACACTCCACCTCTTGGTGGAATGCCTCAATTTTCAGAGAACAAACCCAGCATGCCTCGATATCAACCCTACTATGCACCACCGCCAATTCCCCCAAGCAATATGGCTTCTTCATTACCACCACCACATACATCAGTACCTTCAGCAGGGGGTGGGACTCCTCAATGGGCTTCTTTCGCTCCTAAGCAGGACTACAAAGCTGTAGAAACTGAATACGAGAATTTTTTATCTGAGATGGGTTGGCGACATCAGCATAAGATATCTACTTAAGCCTGTGAGCCAGTGTCGAATTCAGAATAAATTCATTCTAAGGATGGAAAGTGGATGTCTGAAACTATTTAGGACTCTCAATATGGGTTTTGAGACACTTGTTTGATAAGACTCTTATGGCTTGTTGAAAAAAGGTTTCATACAGTGTATGGAGATTTTTTTTAACCATGTACGGTCTACGTCCCTTAAGGTAGCAGGATATCAGCCCTTATTTATCTTTTTATCATGAAATGCTGGTCTATTTGTTACATCGTGTAAGCCTATTTTAATTTTCATAGAATTAGGTTAATATATTTATATGTTATTAATAATGTTGATTCTGATGCTTTTGCAGCAGCAGTTGTTCAGTGGAGCCAGGATTTGGCTTTCTTAATTTTATCATTGAAGAGATAGAGGCTAATGTCCTCTTTATTATGCAATCACCATGCTTCTTGGACAGCTCTTGACATTCCCTTAATTATTCTTCCTAATTACAGTTATTGTCTTTCAGGGACTTTTTCAGTGACATGCAAAATTTGGAACAGTTCTCACCTTTTTGTAATTAGGTAGGGTGGCATTAGACTCTAGATCCGATCAGATTGTTCTGCTCTTTGTATTATTTCAGCTTTTAAGTTGGCCTGTTTCTTCTGTTTTAAAATAAGATGACCCTCCCTATATGCACTCAATAGTCAATACTGACCTGCTTTTATCATTTAAAATGGGAATGGGTTTCCGAGTCTTTTCTTGATTTGGTTTGTTGGGGGGGATGGCCAGGGGATGCCCCTTGATGTCTCATCGTCCCTAATATGCCTAAGGGGATGGGGATGGGGACGAAGGTTTGAGGGATGGGGAAAGGTCTATACATTTCATTTTACTTCTCTTTAAGATATAAGATTTTGACATTTCACTTTTTCATTTTCCTAAAGTAAAAGTAGTTGTGAGTTGAAAAATTGTTTTATTGATTTGAATGTTCTGTTCACGGCAGCTTTCCTTTATTTTATACTGAATAATGTCATATTGCTTATGGTGTTTCTTGCTAGTTCAAAACTAGCTCATGCTTTGAGTCTTTGTTGAGTGAGATCAATATTTTTTAATGTCATAAGTAAAATTAGCAGGTGAAATCCGTTATGGTCAATGTTTCCACAATATGTTGATGCTAAGGTTCTTATATAATTTTCCTTATAGATTGACATACACAGTTGAGCTGTTTTAGGTGAGTATTTACTTGCCTCTTCCTCTAGATGATAGCTTTGCACTATTTTCTTTGATCCCAATTGTTTGATTTTAACTCATCGTTTTATATAGAATTTTAGATCATCTGGTAGCCAGCTTCGTTAATTTCTTTTCTTTTTATTCCTATATTTTTTTTGGGGGGGGGGTAATTAACATAAACATTTCCGAAGTTCCTAAGATTCAAGGTACTTTATTTGCATCATTTCGAAGTGCCTTATATATATACTGTGTGGACAAAATAAGGTCCATATGCCTCAACTCTCAAGATTAAGGAGTAGCCACTTCTTATGGATGGTAGGTTATTTGGATCTAAACAATTATTCTGTTGTTGCCATTATTATCCTTAGGTTTAATTCATAGGCCCATAATGTGATAAAGGTTGGAGATAGTTGAAATCAATGATGGCTGAGAATTCTGACTGATAGCACGACAAGTAAATTCTAGGGTGGTGAGAGAATGAAGAAGTATGAAGTGCTTTTATTCAAATAGATGATGACTGGTTGATAACTCTTATAATATTTTTAATTTTGAAAGGCTTGTGATGATCTAATTTAATTTAGCATATCTGCAACAACGAGATTGAATTCTGCATTCACCATTGGGGAGAGAGCTACTTTATTATGGATTTCTTGGAAAATTATAGTAATGAGCCTGGTTAAAAGGATTAGTTTGGATCAACAACAAGGATTATTAACTATTTTGATTATTGTTGCAATGGATGTTAGCAATGCAACTTTGTAAAGTGGAATTACAATTGTTAGATGCTTCAGAATCATCAGCTTTGGCTTTAGTTATTGGTGCCTTACATGTGCATTGAAGTGTGTGTTAACTGGGCCTACATTTGTGAGTCCATTAGGATTTTCTATGGTCATGTATATTTTCTGTTCATGTCAATGAGTGTTTTTTTTGTTAATTAATGGAGATTTTATAAAACAAATTAGCGATCCCATAAGCAATAGACAAAAGAACTAAAGCGGAAAAATTATTATAAATATGCTTTCAAAGAGCTGCCTATGTTTTGGGAGGTAGCATATGAGTGCATGTATTTGGATATTACCTTTATGCAAAGTGCAATGACTATATTGTTTGCGAAAGTATTCTTGGATTGAGTTGGTGTCCACACGGCCTCACGAAAATAAAATTCTCTAATTTATATATATTATTGTTTAGAACTGAATCAACTGATATTTCAATAGTGCTATATTTCCTAGGAATTAGATCATAAAAGATTTAATTTTTCTAATCCTTTAATAGATATGAAAAAGGATTATCTGAGCATGGAGAATTTCAGATTTTATGTCCTTACAATCAAGATATAGAATTTTCTGCACGGTCAAGGATGTACAGCAGGTGAAGAAAATTATAGCAGGGTTCATGATAGTGGTATGGAAGCCCTTTCTGGACTTATTGAGTGTACATCAACAATGAATTCATAGTCAATGTAAAGTCCCCATTTTCACAGAGTCAGTCTGTCAGTCTAGAAGCAGCAAATATGGGCGTGTTGGTAGTTTCTGTCTGATAGGGGAGAGGACCCAGTAGTTGAGCATGCTTCAATAGTCGTGATAGTAGTTGTTTATATAATGTCCAATAGTTGTGATAGTAGTTGTTTATATAATGCTCAATAGTTGTGACATCACTACCCTAGCTTAAACAAAATGTATTCCTTTGATCTAAAAAACAACCAATTATGTGATGCCACATCAGCACTCAACTACCCATGATGTGAATGCACAAGTATTGGTGGCAATTTTTTTTTGAGGCCTTTTTGGACACCTTGACAAAAAGCATACTGATGTGGCCCTGAAACGAAAGTTATAAGTAGGGGACTTGCCAAGTAAGCTGCTGTAAAAAAATTGTAGTGATTTGAAATTTCCACGTAGAATTTTGAGAAGCACGAAGTTAGGGTGCACAACTACTGGGTCCTCTCCCCTAGTTAGGACTGAAATAAGATGGGTGTGTGGACAGTTCGCTAGGTCTGCGGTGGTAAGTTAACTGTTTGGTTTGTGCGCTAATTGAGGAGTGGCTTTGACAGTTGACTGTTTAGAACTGCAATAGATTGAGGAGAACTAGTCAGTTAAGTGCTGAAATTGATGAAAGGACAGCTCAGTTGAGTGCTGAAATTGAGGAATGCTGAGCTGTGTGCTGGAATTGCCTATGATATGGGTTATAAGAGGCATTGAGGAAAGGAGAGCCGAGTTAAATGCTGGAACTACCTATGATTGGAGATTGCAGGAAGCATGTGTTATAAAACGTGTTGAGGAAACAACATAAGATACTTTTCAAAAACATTAGAAGAAAAGAACTTCATTTTCACGATTGTGAAGCTGTTTGCAGCAGCTTTTGCATGTTTGGAGAGAATCCTTAAGACGTGGCAGCTCGATTTTCTTAGGGATGGAAACACTCGAGTAGTAGATTGAGTTTAGTGTTATCAGTTTCATAAGAGGTGTTTAGATTTGTATGTTGGGTGTGTGTTACACCTTGTAACACATTGTTAAATTATCAAATTACTTTAACCTTTTTAAGTTTAATTATAGTTTTAATGCATGATTAATGTCATTATGGTGTTTAACGATTGAATGAAATGTATGAATATGCAATGTGATGAAATTACTTTTAAATGTTTATATGATGCTTAAGCTATATTATGATTAAGTTTTGTTTGTTGTTAGCTAACTATGAATATGTTGCTCTAAGTTGAATGCATGAAAGTTCAAACCCTTTGAAGGGGAGGGAGAGTATAACATAGGAAAGGAGTTGGTATTTGGAATGTTTGGTATTGCTATATAAGTAGGTGCACACATTCACTCGTTTAGGTTAATTGGAACCTCATCAAGTCAATTTATCTATGGGTAAGTCTTAAACATAAGTTAGGTTAAGTGTCTTTAGGGAAGATAATGCCCTTATCGTTATTTATCCTCTTTGATAGTCAAATTAAATTAATTGCAAGTATCTTTTTGTAAATAACGTATATAATATGTTTAATATATATATTGTGGTAGTCGTGGTTTTTGGTTATGCTTGGGCTTAGTCAAAGCAAAATTGTGGCACTTAGTATGGGTGCATAAGCATTCAAACTAAATTGTATTTTGCACTCTTGTAAATATCTTAGCAAATCGTGGCAGTTTTGGTGAGGGTCAAGCCTCCATGTGAGGCAACAACTTACTAATTTTGAGCAAAATTAATAGGTGTAATGGGCAAACCATTTGGAGGAGGAAATAAGTAAGTTTCTAGTTGTTTATTTCCACACTGTGAGAATAATATTGGCAGAGAGTTGTATTTGAGTTAAGAAGGGAAAGTTAGTATTGCTTGAAGAGCATTTCCAATCTACAAATTAGTATGCCATATAGAGTGATTAGTTAGACTTATTTTGAAAACAAGTTGCTCATTAGATACAATCCATTGGTATTGAACTCAAGTAACAGGTTGCAAAAGATCAGTGTTGTGTGTAGAGCTTGAAAGGAATAGAAAATGTGAGCTTAAGTTGCAGAGTTAGAAGCAAGAGAAGTTAGTTTCAAAGCGAGGACATTCTTTTTAGGCATGGCATAAATAATTCTTCTCTTTCTTTTCTTAAATCTGATGAAAGCTTATCTATTATTTTGAATGTGGTTATGCCTATGCTTCATGCAAATGTGAGATTGTTTGGGGAAAATATATAAATGCATGTTTACACATGTAAATCCTAAATTATCCATGCATATTCATGAGAAAGTGTGAGTTAATAAGGGTTAGAACAACCAATTGGATACACTGAATGACCCCCCTAATAAACATTGTTTAAATCATGTTAGATATATATATGTGATATTGAGTTAAATTTTATGGGAGAGCTTAAGAGAATAGTTTAGACTCTCTAAATTGAGTGTTACCAAGCAAAACTAGTTTAATTAATCGAACTAGTAAACTAGAAAATCACTCGGAAATGATATTACTTCCTTCTATTAAGAGAGTGCTTTAATACACATTTGTTATCACAAGTTTATATTGCATTTTCAGTGTTAAGGTCTGAAACATAATCCTTCATTGATGTCTAAAAGTTATAAGTAGTATATTAAACCAAGAATCTTTAACATTACTTATTTGATTGAAAATTTTGTTTCTTAAATAGATGACATTATATTCTCGTTAAAGACTCTAGACCATAAAAATAGGAGAGTTGATTACTCCCTTGTGACTATTTTAAAAATACTCGAATAAGAGGCAGTTGCCTAGACCCAGAATGTTGTGAGCACGTAACAGGGTATTTGGGTAAGATGTGTTAAACCTACTTAGTCAAATATTCGACACTAGTGAAGTCATCACTATTGAATGACAATCTATTTGAGTTAGTTAACTGGGTCAAACCAAAAGTAGAATTAACCATAGGTCAATATGATTTCCAAGTTGAGTTAGAGGTGGGCAAACTTACAACACCACTTCCTTAGAAAGTGGATGATTATATATATCAGAACTTTGGCCAAAGTAAGTGTAAGTGTCATTTCTTGCACTTATAGGTTCACTATGCTCTAGGGTTGCATAACTTGTCAGTAGTGTCATGCATAGTTTGAGAATATTTATAGTTGTATGATCGTACATGTTATGTAGGACACAACACTAGATACTCAGATGGCAATACTAGAGGTTCTTGTACTAAACTCTTCGTCAAAGGGTAGGGCCACTTCTAGTTGGAAGGTGTGTAGAGGATCGTCGATCTACGGTTGGAGGTAAAGCGCTTGGGTGATGCTTTCCCTCTTGCAGACGACATGTCGAGACTTGTGAAATAGAAGAGTAATCCAGTTAAGGATATCATGACCTTGTTCTCTTTGTAAATTATGAAAATGTTTATTTGATCAAGAATTCTATTTGTAAATTGTATTTGAAAAGATGTGTTTCATTTACGTGAAGTTTAGTTATGTTATTTCAATTATAAAATGTTATATGAAATTCATTTATGCAAAATGCAAAATGTGTTACTAGAAAAGAAAAAAATTACTTTCCTGTTTTGAAGATATTGATTTATTTTCTTTATGGATTAAAACCTACGTGAAATCTATAAGAGTATATTAGAGATGTTACATATGGTATCAGAGCTACCAGGTTCAATACTTGGACCTATGAGCTCGCCATGTAAGTTTATATTCCAACATTATCAATGGCTAATGTTTGGAAATTCTTGTGCTAGAATGGTGAGACTCAAGATGACTGTCAAAAAATTTGTGATTGGTAACAAGCGTTATCTCAAGGCCAAGAAAGAGTGAAGTGTTAATAAAAACCATAGAAGGAAATAGCCTTAATGAGGAGGTATGGCTTAGTGACACTGAAACCCTATATGATGCCATAACACACATTAAACAAGAGAAGCGGTTGGAGGAGGTAGCCAAGGCCATAACACATATACCACAAGCTAAGTCAAACCAACCATCCCTTTCCATAAACATGCCAAGTGAATGTAGTGTTAACACCCCTTTGGGTAGGCAAGAAGGAATCGAAGTGCACCTGCATGTGCCTCCACCTTTTGAAATCATAGTAATAGTTTCTGATAGTGAATTTGAGGGATATAATCCCCTTGTCCACAATGAATAAGTCATTCTTTGTTTAACCATGCAATAAATAATGATATATTATAATTTAGAATTATTATAATAAATTTTTTGAAAAAGTTTCGCAAAATTTCTCTTATGTTTTGTTGAATGTTAAATGAATGATGAATTGCTTGAAGGGTTATAATTGAATGAACAATTAACAAAACTAATGGAATGTTAATGAAAATTCTAGGTAGAGTAGTAACTTAAGGATGGTTCAAACTAGGACCAATCTTGGAGGAAGCTAGGAGGTGGGGCAACCCTCTAAGAATTTAGCAGCCAAGCTTGACTAGATTTTGGCTATGTTGAACGAGGTGAGGGAAATAATTGATAACCTTGAAAAAGAGGTTAGGGGTCAGGGCAGAATTGAGCATGAAGCATCTTAGGAGGGAGAAGACGAGAACAAAAATGAAAGCACCCCCTTGAGTGAGCATGGAGAAGACAACTCAGAGTCAAGATTTGAGGTGGATAAAAGAAACCAATTGGCCATGAGCAAGGGATATGAAAGTTACTCCCAAGTTTGAAGGAGTCATGAGTGGAGATGTCGCAGAGGCATGGCTTGCGGAAATGGAAAATACTTCAAGATTAGAAACTATTATTTTGAAGTAACTAAGGTTATTTGGGGAGCGTTCCAACTATTTGTAGAAGCATCCACTTGGTGGATGAACAAGAAAAATGGAGCTAGGTCTAAGTTGACTAAGCTTAACTTGGGATGATTTTATGGTGATCTTCCAACAAAGATGGTTGCCACAACTATACTTTGATAAAAATTAATAGATTTTCAAAACTTAAGGCGAGGTGATTCAACTATCAATGAATACTGGGAGAAGTTCACTCGTCTTTTGAAGTACATTTCTTAAAACCAGAAGAGCAAAAGATTATGTATAAGGAAATTCATTATGGGACTCAATGCCCAGATTGGGGGAGAGGTAGTTGTTCATGGTTCTACCATCATGGAACGGGTATATGAGAAAACAATAAAGCAAGAGCAGAAGTTGAAGTCTATTTCTACATACAAGGAGAAGAATCACAAGAAGTTTAATTGGTCATAGTCCTCTCAAATGTTTAAGAAGAATGGTGACTGACAGGACTTCAAGAAGAAAGGTGATAGAGGGTTTTGAAATAATCGGACTGAGTCTAGAGGTGACCGAAGAAACAACCACCTCAAGAGGAGCAAAGACAACTCTAGAAAGCCTTTTGAAAGACGAGGACCTACCACTATGCTAATCAGTGTCCTAATAAGACACAAGGGACACAACCTCATGGGAACCCTTTACCATCTCAACAAGTGGCTTTCCAGCAAAGGAACCATGCAATATTGGACAATCCTCAAGCAGAGTACCAGATTACTCCAATCAAGACTCCAGGTACTTTATTTGGTATATGCCAATTTCAGTTTTAATAGACACTAGTGCTACTCAATGTTTTATTTCTCCAAAAGTAGTAAGCCAAATATCTAGAAAAGTTGGTTTTATAGAAAAGTCATGGTCAATAGAATATGCAAACTAGACAAGAGCAAAGGTAGAGAGGTGTCTGCTCGAAGCTAAGGTTGAACTTCTCAGTTTCTCAATGGAAGTAAATCTGTATGTAGCCCCCTTAGGATCATATGATGTCATTCTAGGGATAAATTGGTTATGGAGGCATAGGGCCAAGGTTGAGTGCTATGCTAAAACATTAGAATGTTTAGACGACCTTAGGAACAAAGTGTATCTGCAAGGTACACCTAGTGAGATTAAGTTAGGGCAAATATCAACCATTCAGTTGAAGAGAGCCAAGAAAAAGGGATGTCAACCTTTTGCGATCAAAATGGAGAAGATGGATGATTACAAAGAGTTCATCTTCTAGGATGACTTAAAGTATTATGAAACTCTAAGGAATGGAAAAAGAGGAATTAATGGAACAAGAAAGATTAGTCATGGAAAAGTATCCTATTCTAAGGGATTTTGAGGACGCATTTCCAAATGAATTGCCTGGATTACCTCTTAAAAAGGCTTTCAACTTCTTCATAGATATAGTTCCAAAATTTGAACCTATATCCAAGGCTCCTTATAAAATGACTATAACATAATTGATTGAGTTAAAGGCTTAGCTGCAAGAGTTGTCAAAAGGATTGATTAGACCCAGTGTATCACTTTGGGGAGCACCAGTGATCTTCATTAAGATGGATG
Source organism: Sequoia sempervirens (assembly GCA_007258455.2). NCBI lineage: Eukaryota > Viridiplantae > Streptophyta > Pinopsida > Cupressales > Cupressaceae > Sequoia > Sequoia sempervirens. The sequence continues at coordinate 965 of VDFB02336725.1, read as the reverse complement.
GTACACTGTGCTTGTGTATAGATTATCATATGCTTAACAAAGCAACGATAAATAATAAGTATCCACTGCCATGTAACGATGATCCCTTTGATCAAATGTGTGGGGTTGCAGTGTTTTCAAAGATCGAGTTGTGATCAAGTTAACATTAGTTAAGGCTTAAGGATAAAAATATCCACAAAGTAGCCTTTAGAACAAGATATGGACATTATAATTCATAGTCCTACCCTTTGGATTAACGAATGCACCAACAACATTCGTGAACTTAATGAACCATGTATTCAGAGATTGTTTGGATAAGTTTGTTCTTGTGTTCTTAGATGACATTCTAATCTATTCTATGATTGAGGAAGAACATCTCTAGCACTTGTAGATTGTTCTCTAGCGTCTAAGAGAACATAGTTTTTTGGTAAGTTTTCAAAGTGTACCTTCTTCTAGAAGAAAGTGCAATATTTGTGTTACACCCTATCTCTTAGTTACCAAGTTACCTTCATGAGTAAATATGATGATAAATGTAAATCGTGGCCTTAATATGTTCAATAGGTGAATGAAATACCGAAATATGCATTAAAGATGTTATTGCTTTTGAAGGAGTGATTATGTTTTATACTAATAAAAAATGTGATCAATTAATATGTATTTCAATATGGTCACTTTAGTGCTTAGATGATGCAAATGATTTATGATAAAAATAGATTTTATGTGAACGACTAACTACCTATGTGATGCACTAAGTTGGATGTAGGAAGGAGTCCAACCCTCATATATAAGAGGGGGAGTATCACTCAAGAGAGGAGCTTGGTCTAGTAACCCTCAATGAACCTAACTAAGATACATACACTCACACCCTAGTTGGTCAAGTTGAGTCAAGTTAGTTTGGGAAATGTTAAGTAGTCTTTAGTCTTGTTTGTGCATGACTTAGGAGAGGTTAAGATCTTGTTCTATGAATGTTTTTGATTGGGGTTATT
>VDFB02336724.1:0-26244 GCA_007258455.2 Sequoia sempervirens | reverse complement strand
CAATGCCATGATTTATTTCTCCATTACATGATTGAAATTAATCCAAAAACCTAAAACCAACACTATACATTTGAGACCTTGTTACAAAATGGTATTCCCATGAGAACAAAGAATGGGCAGCCCCCTTTTTTCTCAATGGAATAGAAAACCATACTTAAGGAAAATATAGAAACCCTAAAATGGAAATCTCTGTAGACATTTGGCATCATGTGAGTTTTCAAATAAAAATTTTTCATCTCCACCGTTAAATACCCATTTTGTACTTTGCTTTACCTTTCACCTCTGCATTTTGCTGGCATTCACTTAGCAATAGAAAAATATTTTACCCCTATGTGAAAAACTTCACTCATATGTTTATCCATGCAGTGAAAATATTGTTATCGTAGCTGAAGGAAATCCCTCATTCCTCCATTTTTCCCTGTAGTCAAAATTATCTACTTCACTCATGAAAGCTCTTAATCTCCTTTTTCTTTTTAACATTTCACATATTTATTTATTTTATGGTAATTTTGATCTTTTAACTCTATTTGTAAAAACTTTAATTATTTCACCGGGCTGCATTAAACCTTTTTACTTGTGCAACCTTTAATTTGCATTTTACATTTAAAACCCCTACTCTTTTAAATGTGAAAGTATTTAAATCTTTCCTCAGGAAAATTAAATATTTTACCCATGCACTTTTAATTATTTCATTTCACATTTAAAGCTTTTTCCCCTTTAAATGTGAAATGTCATAATTTTCTCATCAGGTTGCAAAAGGTTTTTTTATATAATACAGGTGAAGAAATTAATTCTTTTATACCAGGTTGTGAATTTTTTTTATCTAAGCACTTCATCTTGCATTTTGCATTTTAATGCCCCTTACATTACCTCTTTACTCACCATCAAACAAAATGTGTAAAAATTCTTGTAAAAGGATTTTCATGCGCCCACCATTACCACTTGGAGCTTTCCTTGCTCCCTTACTAATTTATTTTCATGGTACCATCAACTCTCCCGGGCTAGCAAGAAAGCACACTATAATGCTCAAAATAAAACATTAGCACCCTTAAAATAAAACTCCAAACATTTTTGTTGGAAATTTTTTATTCTCTTGTGGGCTTCATAAAATTCATGAGAATGAACTGCCACATGGAGCATCGCCACTCTCTTTTTGGACAAAGCCTCATGTTGGTGGGTCCCCTGCGGGCTAGCAGGGGACAACTTTGATTCATTCACACCTAATCCTTCCTACTATTGATTGAGCTCTTGTTATTTTTTACATTCTACTACTTCTAGATGAACTTTGAAGGCATTAGGCAAGTGTTTACAATAGCAAATTTGAGCTCAAATGGAACCCCAAAAGATGCATGGAAGCTCAAAGATGTGATAAAAAATACACTCTACAATAATACACACCTAAATATGCCTAAAATGCCTTAGAGGAACTGCCATGAAGATCAAGATGTGTCAAATATTTGATGCGGAATAGAAAGTAGATCAAAATCTGCCCTAGAATGGTGACTTCACATGATTGCATGGCAGAGGAATTAATAGAGAAGCAATCATGCGATGGTGTGATAAGGCAGTATTTATTTTTTTTCCTTCACATTATAACATAATGTTATAATATTCCTTTCATAACATCTGCCTTTTAAATCATTAAAATATACCAATAAATATTTTTTTTAAATTGTGTTTTAAGCCTTGACAAATGGCAATTTTTTAATTTCCTCTCCTAGGAAAACGTTGCATCTCCACTGAGGGCAGATGAGATATTAGAGGGTCATGAAAATTTACACAAGGCCATTATTAATTATTTAAAATATACCCATTTCCTCAAAATTTTCATCGCCAAATGATTTCTAGGACCTCTTTTGTAAACTGGCTCGCTAGATGCCTTCACTATAACTGAAATGCACTAAAATAATCCATACTATGGCATCTAATTTTGATGAAATTGGAACTAGAGAAGTTTCAAACCAAAACAATAAATGGGTCACCCTTAGAATTGTGAGATTTGAAACTTTTAGGAACACGAAATCTAGCCCGATTGAAGTAAAAAAAGCATTAAATAACCCATCAAAACTCTTCTAGGGGGCATGAAACTGAGCAGGTGAGTTACCATATGCACCAAAAAAATTCTACCAAAGAAATTTGCAAGATGACCTCCAAGTTACAAAATTTTAATTGGCAAAGTGGGCCTTCGGGGCATATTTAGCAGTTTGTCGACCAAACCTTTGTCGACACACTGAAAGGATACAAGCACTTCAAATTTTGATCAAAATACTAAAATATAATCTTGTTAATCATAGAAAACAACTTATAAAAATGAAGGAGTATTAGATATCATGAAAAATCATAAGCATATGCATAATCAGTGTTAGGATAAAAATGAACTAAGAACAAAAGCATAGGATGCAATCATGAGAATCATCTAGAAGATCTTATAATCAACATAAAGGAAAAGAATATCAATTATATGCGAGGAAAATGTAATCATAACCATTGGTATTATTTAGAAAAATATGAATGTATCTCATTAATATAGTAGAGTTATGACCAATTTGATAAAGGATATACCCCTCAAGTAGGAGAATCCATTAAAAAATATAAAATATTTATAAAGCATGAAATATGTAGATCCTATTGAATACCTAGAACACTAAGAGGGGGGATGGATCAATATTCTCTTAAACCATTCAAACATTAAACATCCAATTAACAAATCATATTCAACTGAAATAAAGAAAGAAAGCATGAAACATTCACAACATCACATAACACATGAACACCAAGATTTTTACATGGAAAACCCAAAATGTGAAAAACCACGATGAAGATTAGCTCACAATATATTGTAACCAATTATAGTATATTTACATAGGTGCTCACTGTAGGTGGAATCACTATCCAAGTAGACTCACTGTCCAAGTGAATTCACTATCCATAGAGAAAAATATAGAAGAGAGATGGTGGCTCACAACCTATTTTGAACTGTTACAATTACATATTACATATGAAAAAATAACAGTTCCATTTTAGCATGTAATAAACAAACTTTATTTGAATCTGATTCAACACTATGCCATGCTCTTCATTCACACAATTTTGATCTTCAACTTGACATTCACAACTTAACCTCACACCGCTTTGATCAAATTCACATCATATACATCATATATCACCCAAAAAATTGAAAAAAATCCAACTTATATATTTGCATCAATCATAACATCAATTAGGTTGGCCTAATTAGATGTAACACCCAAAATATAACTTGTCAACTAAAACATTTCATACATATCTTGTGCCAAGATACAAAACTCAAAAAAACTTATAATAAGCTAGCATGGACCTATAATTGGTCCCACATAATATTACAATACTTACTTAACCTTTGCATACCTTCAAACATATTAGGTTAGCTTCGCATAAGATATAAAAGAAAAATCCTTCAACTGTGTATCCACATCTTGACACGTAGACCTCAAAACTCAATACCAACTTGAATTAATACTATACTAGCATCTAGAAACTTATGCTCAAAAGAAAAACTCCAAAAAATCATTTGTAGATACGTGCAAATTCTCCCACACAACTACACTGTACAAAAAATCACTATAATTTTCTAGGCAAAACTCTGTTATTTATATCTCTCAAACCACTTGTCTAAACATTAATGAAAAATTGGAATAAGATTCATCTAACATCTACCAAAATTATGTTAGAAGCATAGAGTGAAATCTTCATTGGTGGAGTGGTGCAGACCCAAAAGCCGACACACTACAACATTGTATATGAAAAATTGACACTTAGTCAATTTTGCATTACAACTATCTTTACTGGACCAAACCACCATGCAAAAATGTCTTCCTCAACACATTGAAAAGTTGTTATAACTGATCAAAATGATTTGCAACCAAAATATTCATATTTGTTACAATGTTGACATCAATGACAAGACAACAACACATTATTCAACACATCGTTATGTAGCTTACATGCTCATGTTACTAAACAACATCATTAATGAAAATATCTTCAAAATTCCAACAATCTCCCCCTTTTCATTGATGGCAACATGCCAAAATCTCTAAAACACCTTCCAAAATATTCTCCCCCTTTGACATCAAGGGCAAAGGGAACCTATACAAACTATTAATACTTTCACCGAAGCTCCCCCTAAGAAACATAAGCATATATACAAACATAAAAGATTAAATTGGCTCCCCCTAATTCATATACTAGAGCAAAAACCCAAAAGCTATACTAAAAACATTACTATAAGGTCCACATATATACAAAGAATCTAAATTGAAATGCTAGAAATGCATAAAAGAATAAGAGATAAGTCAACTAGAGGTGGTTGATTCCTGCAACTTTTGCAAATGTTCTTTCCATTCTTTCCTTCCATCTTCCCATTCTTTCTTTGCTTTTGCAAGCAATCTATTCTATGTTTCAAACTCAAGAAATAACTCTTCTCCCTCTTCTGGAGTGGCAGGTACTGGATTCATCTGTTTAGCTTTGTCCCCACTCAAGAGAGATTTTGAGATAAGTATGAATTTAGGATTGACAAGATCCCTTAATTCTCCAAATTGTAGGATGATGTGCTCTTTCTGTGCTTGCAACTAGAAGAAGTTCCTATGCACATCTTCTATTATACTCCTTGTCTCTCTAGTTAGATCAGCTTTTGGATCATAACCACTTGAGGCAATATTAATTTGAGACTCAATAGAGTCTGTTTCCTTCCTTATGCTTTGTGTGGCTTTGGGACAGTTCATCCTATAATGATATAGAGCCTTTGCCTCATCAACACATCCTTCAACATATTTGAATAACTCTAAAATTTTTTTGTGTGCAATGGTACATTTCTCAGTCATTTCAACCATCCTCTTATTATTTATCCTTTTCTCAATCTCTTTCTTTGCTTCTTCCTTCAACTTGGATGAATATACCTTAAAAGAATCAATTAGTAGTTTTAGTTTCTCCATATTGGATAGAGATGTGTCTATTCACACTGAGTATGGCCTCTTGAAGTACTTTCACTAATTCTTTTGTTAGTTCACCACTCTTCTGATGTGTTTTAATGATATATTTCATCATAGATGCATGCAACATATCTCCCAATTGTAGCTTGTGGATGGGAGAGATGTTATCCAAATCAACATTTCCTTATTGCATCGATAATTGAAAAAGTTGTGAAGATACAATAGGTTGAAATTTGAATTACATACTCAATAAATTTTTCAAGGAATCTTTGGAGGAGCTAGAATATTCAACTAAAACCTTGGTTGTTTCCACAACCTTTTCTTTTTCTTCAATACTTTCAAAGTTTGTTGGTTTTTCTTTTTCTTAGTGTGCATCTCCAAATGCATCCTTAGTCTTATATTCACTTTCCTTCTCATGCTCTTCTTCTTTCTCCTCATCAAATTTCTCTTAATTATCATCTTTATTTGTATCATCTTCATCAACAAGGGTTTTTGTGATAACCAAAGGAGTAACTTCTTCGTGTCTTGGAGGAAGATTGATGGTACTTTCATTTGCAATGTCTTCTACGATCATTGCTTCTTTAACAACTTTTTTTTCATTTCCAATGACTTTCGAAGGTGTTTTTCCCAAAGCAGAACTTATTTGTTTACATAATGATCATGTTGAGAATCATGTATCTATATCTCTTCTTCTATATTTGGTTTTAGAGCATTATTTTCCACATTCATTTCTTCATTTGTTGGTATCATTCCTAACTTTTGTGCAATCTCCTCTACATTGTCATTACTTTCCTTCTAGATTCTTTCAGGATCATCTTTATCTTTTCCCATAGGGTTGTTACCCTTTGCTTGGTCCTCATCTCCTTGCTAAATACTATAGCCAACATGGCTTTTTCATCCTCGGATAAAGGAGCACTCACTCTTTCCAAATATTCTTCCTTGAGCCTTGCTTACTTTTCCACAACTTCTTGTCTTCTTTCTAACAAGATGTTCCAAAAATCTTCAAGAATGTGTTTCTTGATATTTCCATGTCCACCTTAAGGAAAAAAATGTATGTGATAATGGATTCAATGATGGTGGCCCTATCCACCTCATCTACATCTTTGTATAGGGTTGCAGTTTCTCCCAACATTTCATTTTGCAAAATGTTGTTAAACAATGCCTCTAATTTAATGGGGGAATGAGGCCTTATTGGTTCTTATTTTTGTTCTTTACCTTTTACCGAAGTATTTTTTATTTATGAATTCTTCTTCTTCTTTGGAAAATACTTTGTGGCTTCCTTCTTATTTTACCTCATATGTATCTTTAATGCTTCTTTTTATTTCTCTATCTCCTCTTCACTCTCGGCATCAACAACATCAAATCTTCTTATTTTGGAACTAGCTTCACCTTGTGAAGCATCACTTCTTCTTCTCTAGACCAACTATGGTCCCTCTTCTTCCAATTCTTCTTCTTCTTTTACAACATTAATACCTATGCCCTTCTCTCTCATAGATTTTTTCTTTACTCTTCTCTTGGCTACAACAACAGGTCATACAAAAGTGATAGTTTTCTTCTTTTCAGCTCTTATAGTTTGTACTACTAGAGGAGATATCTCCCTTATCAAAGGAATGATAGCAGTCTTTCTCTTTTCTGTAGTGATATTCCTTGTATCAAAGGAATTCTAAATATAAGGAGTGGTAGCAATCCTACCAGGTCTTCTTGAGCTTCCAAATGCTTTTGCAACACTTAAATCTACCTTGGCTCTTTCTCTTGCATATTGTACTTGCTCCTTTGAAATTTCCATTTCCTTTGCATACACATCAATCATCTTATCAAAATTCTTCTTGATCTATGGTTTCCTCTGCTCCATGTGCACTTCCATAGAGTTTTATTCATATGTCTCGTACCTTTCTTTAGTTTCATCCTTTGAGCTCTTCAACAAAATATCAACATAACTAGTAATTTTCTATTTGTTGATCTCATATCCTAGTGCATGGATCCATACTACCCTCGGTTTCACTACTCCCATCATACATTCATCTGTTGACACTAGGAAAGTGATGTCATTGTGATTTGTTTTCAACCATTTTTCTATGTATCATGTCCCTTTCATGTATTCTCCTTTGAAACACTACAAAGAAAGCAACAAGATCAACATATTGTGACTTCCCATCTCTAAGTCCAATCACATGGTCTCTGATTTGATACGAAATAGGTCTAAGTCATATCCATGTCACATTCTAAGTTCTAGGTAGTTTTCTTAGAAAATAGAAAAGTAAACATACCACCAAAGTCCCATACTTTAATACATATTTATTTTCCTTAGTTTTCTTTAAATTCTCCATTAATTGTTGCCTAAGAAACTTGCAAAGACCATAGTTTGCACCATTCTCAACCATCTCATATGCCACATTGATTATGGTGGAAAAAATTGAATTGTCCTTTTTTGTGACATAAATTTTATAACCAATCATCATAGCTACATATCTTACAGCTGGGTTTCTAATTCTATTTACTACTAGATCTCTTTTACCATATGTAGCACTTATCTTCTCCATAACCACTTCATTCTCGATAGATTTGAGCATAGGAACTAGTCTAGTCGAGCAAAGACCAATAACCTCTCTTATCACTTCCTTAGTTATAATGTTAGGCATAACAATCCAAACAAATTTGTCATGGATTCTACTTAAATACATCCTAACCCATTTTTCATCAAAATAGAAATTAGGTAACCCTTTCCATTCTTCTAGTTTCTTCATGACTAGGTTTTGAAATTCTAGATTTAGGGAAAAGTCTTCTCTATTAAGCTCATTAATCCAAAAATTCTCTAAATTAGAATGATCAAATTCTTCTATCCTTCCATGAGTGCATATCATAATATCCTCAATTGGTAAAACCCCATAAGAAATGTGCAAAACTGCACCTAATGGGTCATCTTCTATGGATTTCACGGGATATTTCTTCAATTTTGGTTGTGGTTTTTTTGTTACTTCTATAACCCTTGGTGTAGCCATTTCAAGATATATTCAAATAGCTTTTCCAACAAGGTTCTTTAAAAATTAGGGTAAACATATTTGTAAATACCTTTATTTGTAATTAGGGTTTGAACAATCTAACTGACAAATCACCTTTAATACTTTTAGTTCTTTCCTCATTGCTCCGCTCCTTCTCGAATGTGTTTTTGAAATGAATTTTCTTTAGTTTAATCACTTATAATCCATTTATTGACCTAATTTTACATTGAATTCTTCAACCAATAAAGTTGTCAGCCCTTTATTTGTATGTACAAACAACTTCTAAAGCTTTGTAAACTTTTGTATCATCATATTTTATTTCACAATCTTCACTAGTAGATCAAGCATGATGATCTACATCACATATCTTCATGTTGAGGCATCAATGCCTCTTCTTTGGTGGGGCACAAAATATATCCATTAAATCCCCCCTAATCCATAGCTCTTAGCTTAGTTTCGAGAGAAAACATCTACACTAGATGAGGGTATGGATTCTTCCTTGACTTTTGTGTCTTCCTTCTTTCTCCAAATATTTTCCATTTCCTTCTTTGTTTCTACCAAATCCACCTTTTTAATTGGTTCATTCCTTTTTATTGGATTATCCTTTTATTTTTTCTTCTATAAAGTGTAGGAATATGTCCAAGTCTACTACAATTGTAGCATACAACACTCTTCTAAACAATATTCTTTCCCTTCATCCTAGATCTACATTTATTAGATTTTTGTCCAAATCCATAACATGTATAGCAATAGCCATTGAAATATTTAATCATTGTACCATTTTTATACCCATTCATCATTTGATTTCTTCACTCACTATGTCTATGACCAAATATTTTGTATGTAAAACAATGACTAGAAAAGGATGGAGCATTCTGATTCATTCTACTTCTACATTCCATTGATTTATTTCCAAATTTATTGCAAGAATAACAAAACCATTTAAATATGGGTACCTTTGTGCATTTGGTTATCTTACCGATGGTCTTCTAGCATCACTCCTTTGATTCAATATTTTCTTTCCATTCTTCTTCTTATCTTTAATATTCCTTTCAATATTTGATGCCTGATTTGGCTTAAATGAACTTTCTCCTATCTCAAATCCCAAACCTTCTTTGTATTTAGAGCCTTTCTAAGTTTCAATCATTTCATCAAGATTTGTATTACTTATTTTGAATTTTTCTTCATGACTTCTTTCTTTCTCCAAATTAGATCTTAGATTTAACACTTCTTGCTCAAGCCTTATACTTTCCTCCAATTTTCTTTCTCACCATTGCATTCAAGTATTCTTCAATTCTTTTCTTTTCTTCAACATGCACTTTCAGACTAGTGATGGATTCATTCCCTTGCTTCAATTGCTCACTGACTTCCTTATACCTTTCTCTAAACTTATTGATTTTCTCTCTCAATTTTTTGATGCATTCATTTTCTTCTTTTATTTTTTCTTACAGATCTCTTTTTTCATCTTTAGTCTTTTCAAGATCTTCAAGGGAAACTTTGAGTTCTCCATCTTTGTCAAGTATGCAATATTCTTCTATGAATCCAATTATTGGAATATCTTCCAATGGAATAGGAAATTTCCTATCAACCATGCGTTCAACCTCGAAGACCTTCCCAAAGTAGTTGAGCTCATTCCAAGGAACCAAGATATGATACCAAATGTTGAACAACCAAAATATTGAAAGGGGGGGTGAATCAATATTCTCTTAAACCATTCAAACATTAAACATTCAATTACCAAATAATATTCAATTGAAATAAAAAAATAACACATGAAACATTCACAACATCACATAACACATAAACAACATGATTTTGATGTGGAAAACCCAAAATAGGAAAAAACACAAAGAGGATTAGCTCATAATATATTATAACCAGTTATAGTATATTTGTAGAAGTGCTCACTATAGGTGAAATCAATGTCCAAATGGACTCACTATCCATAGAGAAAAAGATATAATACATATGGTGGCTCACAACCTATTTTTAATTGTTACAATTTCATCTTACATATGCATGAAATATAGTTCAATTTAAGCACAATAAAAAAAATTATCTGATTTTGATTCAACACTCTACCATGCTCTTCATTCGAAGAATTCTAATATTCAACTCAACATTGAAAACTTAACTTCACACTTATCTAATAAAAATTGCATCATATACATCATATATCACCCAAAACATCGAAACAATCCAAATTATATACCTGAATCAAACATAACATCAATCAAGTCGGCCTAATTAGATGTAACACCCAAAATATAACTTTTAGAATAAAAAAAATCATACATGCCTTGCCCCAAGATAAAAAACTTAAAAAAAATTGTAATAGGTCATCATGGACCTATAATTAACCCCACATATGACCGTAATACTTTACCTTCATAGACCTTCAAACATATTAGGTGGCTCTGCATAAGAACCAAGAGAAAAAAACCTTCAACCCTATATCCACATCTTGACACATGGACCTAAAAATTAAATTCCAATATAATTAAAACTCTACTACCATCTAGAAACTTATCCTCAAAAGTGCAATACCAAAAACTCATCTATAGAGACGCGCAAAGTCTCCTGAAGAACTGTACTGTATAGAAAATCACTATAATTTTCTAGACCAAACTTTGTTACTCATATCTCTCAAACCTCTTATCAAAACATGATGAAAAATTGAAATAAGATACATCTAGCATCCACCAAAATTATTTAGAAGAACAAAGTGAAATCTTCATTTGTGGAGTGGTGCAGACCCAAAAGCTAATGCATTGGAACACTAGATATCCAAAATTGGCACTTAGTCAATTTCCCATTACAACTATCTTTACCAGACCAAACCACTATGCAAAAATGTTATCCTCAACATCGTGAAAACCTATTAGAAAGGATCAAAATGATCTACAACCAAAATATTCGTATAAGTTACAATGTTGAAATCAATGACAACAATACAACACATCATTCAACATATTGTTAGGTACCTTCATGATGCTCATGTTTCCAAATAGAATCATCAATGACAATCTCTCCAAACTTCCAACATATCCAAACCAACAATATTAGTTGAAACATAAATATCTAATAGAACATCCTAATTCCAATTATGTGGTTTACAATCACCTTCAATTATTTTGAGTTTCATCATGATATGATATGCCACTCTTTGTGAAAGTAGTTGATATATGTAGAATAGGAGATGGGCCTTTTTTAATCTATTGGTGTTATACTTGTGGAGTAGGCTCCACTAGTGCTTTTGGTATATTTTGAATTTTCTTTGGAGCCCATATGGAAGTCATACCATTAGAAGATATAGAAATTGGATTACCAAATTTTAGTTTCTTATTATTATTAAGAGCATAAGGATGAAATATTCCTTTATTTGGTGCTATAAGATTTGAAATTGCACACTTTGAAATCTTTACCTTATGTTTATACACTTAATTAGATATGTTTTAAATATTATTCAGCCTATTTTTAATATTAATACCTATACTTGATATTAAAAAATAAAGCAAATCATTAAGATATGAACAAATAACCCATCCCTAAGGTTTAGAGATATGGTTAGTGCCCCTAAGTGCTCATCTCTATGTTTAAATTTTAATTCTATGCCTAAAAAAAATTTAACCCTATTCTTACTAGACTTTCTAATTGACCTTCATTTAGGATATTCTTGTAAACCTAATTGTGAGCATAATTTGACTATCTTTCATCCTACTTCTCACTTGGATACTCTTGGCTCACACACTTGATTCCTCAAACACTTTTCCATAATAATTTAAATAGGAGACTCCATTATTATAGTGTAGCAAGAGAAACCATTTAATATTTAAGGATTGACTCTCCCATGATACCCATATGATAAAATATCCATTTATTTTCTTCTCCTCTTCTAATTATATCTCCACATACCTCCTTATACTTTGCCATACCATTTCCTCCATTGTTGATGGTATAACTTATAAAACAATTTCTCATCCTCTCTATGTTTTAAATATATTTTTTCCATTCTCTTTAACCTTTTTCTATCATGCCTTTTGGAATTCACCCCCTCTTTTCCTCCATCACTTTCACAAATAACTTAGAGTAAAAATACGCATAGGATTTATCTTCTTAGATTCAAATCTCTATACACACCACTTTCTCATCTTGTTCTATTTTATCATACACTATATATACTCTATGATATAGGAGCATCCAGGGTGTAAGAGTAATCTTGCATCAACCCAAAAAAATCTATGTTGTTTCTTTTGGAATGAGGGCTGAACCAAATTGAATTCGTTGAATATGGAGAGATGTATATGTTTCATACTTCGGGCTTGTGGCTTACTCATGGATGTAACATGAAGACATCAATATTCAATGTTAAGGTTGACCTTTTTTTTAGTGTTTGATGAATTGGATCATCGATGAGATATGGAGATCTTGAAGAGACCTTACTTCATGTCTCTTTGACATATCCATGATGAAAGCAACATCAGTAAATGATTGTGAAGAATTCACATCAGTGGGAGGTTCATATATTGGTAGGATGACATTCAAAGTCCCTTTGAAATTCTGAAAAATTGTATACATTTTGACAAGATGCATCAAGGAGACTTTGGGTTATCAGAAGGAATCATTTGTGAGTCCCTCTGACTAAGTGATGAAACTGCATCAAGGTGATGATAGGATTTCAGGATGACAAGATTGCAAGTCCCTTCGATATTTTGATATCGTGGAGACAAACATGTTTCGGTGGGAGGTCATGAGGAGTCTATTTGACATCTTGATAGGAGCTTCATCGATGATACCTTACCATACGAGGTGAGAGGAATTGAAGTCCCCATGACACTACGATGGTGAGAAGGTGGATGGAAACGTGTGTATATTGATGGTGATAGACATATGAGTAAGGTGGAAACACGTGGTACGATATTATTTATTGATTGTATATCATTGTTGTGAATCAATGCGATCATTGGATAAACGATTTCAAACATGAAGTTGATGGTTGGAAGATGATTACCTGGCATGAAGGAATAGAATTGAAGTCACTGATAACTAGGTAACTACCTACATGATCTCATTTTTTATTGGATAGCAATGGTAGTACTAAGGAAAAATAAGGGAAGAGCAATGAGGATATAATCTAATCTGACTGGGAAGTGGGCAGTGAGAAGAGAGCCAAAAGCTAGCAAGAAAGGGAAGCAAGGCTGAGAAGGAATGTCAATTACTTGATGGTGAAGGTAGAGCCAAGAGTGAATGCTCTGATCTACAATTTTGGTATATGACTGTAATAAGATAGCCCATATAATAAGTTTGAATGTTGTAATTTTTGTTTCATTCTAGAGATAATAAAATAGCTCATTTTCTTATCGCATTTTACTTGTTTTGTTTTGTGTTGTGGCTGCGAGATCGTGTCTATAAGGGGAGTACCCTTTGTCATTCTAAATTATATGTTTATGGGTTGAAATATATCAAATAGGGGATTAAATGATGTATTTTGAATGGAATTTTTTTTCCTTTCCCTCAATAGTTATATTACTAATTGTAGACGCAAAAAATTACTGATTCATCCTATACACCTAATCCTGATTTACTGATACCAGTTCTTCCTGAATCATCTCCTTTGCTAACCATTTAATCAAATAATATTTATTTGATTAAATTCATCACATTTCATCTCTTAATTAAATAAATCATTTTTATCTGATTAAGTCATTATCTTCTATTAATTAAATAAATCATTTTATTTTATTAATCCTAAATTTCCTCTTTCAATTAAATAAATTAATCTTTATTTGATTAAATCTAACATCATCCTCTTTAATTAAATAAATCAAACTTTATTTAATTTAATTCTAAATCTATTATTCCTCTCACTATGATTTATTTAAATCCTAAAATCTAAATCAAATTGTCAAATCAATTCCATCTTAATTAATCAAATCCCGATTAATACTAACACTAATACATCAAATCCTCTAGCTTTTGTAACTTGCTCATGAAAATCATTTCAATTAATTAATAAATCCTCAATTTTCATTCAAAAAGGCATCAAAGTGGGAATATTCTCCTAGTTTGAATTCTCCCTCCAAAAGTACTTGTCCATCCAACAAGGCATTAAAGGCCTCTTACATGTCCTTTTCTTGAGCCAAGTGGCATTTAATTCATTTCTTCTCTCCCTCCAACTTGTCACTTCTCCAAATTTGAAATTCTACCTAATGGCATCAATGTGCACATTCATCCAAATGTGCTCCACCTTTTTCCACTCACATGTTGACAAGTGGCATTTTTCTGTTGGTTAATGTTTTCTCCCACATTCATCCATTATTCCTCATCCTCCATGATTCCCTTCTATAAATAGAAGGCTCTCATTTGGATTTTGTAGACAAAACTTCATGCAACATTATTATCTTCAAGTTTTTGAGCAATTTCCATCCATCTTTATCCATTTTCATCCATTTTCATTATTTCATAGCTAGGTTATGGAGAAATTTCACCAAGGAGCATCAAATCTTCAACATTGATCATCAAGCTTACAAGGAATTGGGAAAGGGCCATTTTCCACATAAAATTGACACCAATTCCCCCATGGGATTGAGATTTTGTTTATTTTGAGCAAGATTAGATAACTTTTATTCATGTTCTTAATTTATTTCTTGTTTTGATATCTCAAATGAATTCATGGAATGATGTTTCTAACTTACATATGGGACTAATTTTGTGTTTGTTCTTCATGTTTGTACTAAACCTCTTGGGATTATGCCCCAATATCATCCACACCTCCATTTCAAAGCATCACTCAAACCATCCTCCAAATCACATCATCCATTGCTCCAACTCCACCATTGTCAACAAGGGAAGCCTCATTACTTCATGCACTTGAAACACACCCCCTTGTGAACAACCAAGATTTGGATGCAAACACTATATTGGTTCAATCCATCCCATTGAATCCACTACACCAATATGTTCTGCTCACCTTTCATGACCTCAATGACCCATCATCTTTTCATGCAACACTGACATATCCTCTTAACACGCAAACCTCTCTCCCTATGACTTCACAAGGAGAAGGTGGGCTATTTGGACCAGGGGCATCTTTGACCTCTCATCATCATCTTTTCCTCAAGGGAACACAACACCCATTTTTTCACCACTTCCACCTTTACCATTAACATCTGCACCACCCCTTGGTTTAGGGCTACCTCCTTTACCACCACTCAATCAACAAATTCAAAACAACCCCCAATCATAAAACAAAACATCATACCCAATCCTTCGATCTTGCCATCAATATCACAACAATAGGTGGCAACCCTCCAAGCAACACAAGCAATCACTACACCATCCATAAACATGGTCTCTCAAGGACCAAGCATATCAATTGCACCATCCACTACACAAATTCCCATCATCAATACATTAACACCCCTCATCACAACAACAAAAACCATTCTAAATCCACCACCACCACTGCCACCAAGACCAAACATGTAAAATCAATATAGTATCACATTGCAAGTAGCTCAACATGCCTACCAAACGACACTTTAGCAATTCCAAGTTCAACAAGCACAAAACAAGCAAGTTGCACAACGAGTTGCTCAACAAGCGAAAGAAATTCAAGCCACACAACAAGCACAACAAACACAATCATAGTAGGCTGCTCAAGCTCAAGTCCTATTACAATAATAGAAAGCTTCCCAAGATTCCCAAGCTACACAAGTAGCTCAAGCAACCCAAGCTGCATAAGTTGCACAAGCTACATAGGTTCTACAAGATGCCCAAAAGGTGAAAGCTCAAGTTCAATATCAAGCTCAACAAGCACAAGTGCAAGACCAATACTAGGCACAACTACAAGCAGCCCAACAAAAGGAATATTAGCAAGCCTTGTAATAGTACCAAGCATAGCAAGAAGCATACCAATAACTAGCCCAACAACAAGCATTATTGGCACAACATCAACAAGACCAACAACAAGCAATGTTGGCACAATAGCAAATGTAGGCATATCATCAAGCATTGATTGCATAGTAGAGCTTGAAAAAAACTACCACCAACATACCAAACACTCCACCCATCAATCGAACAAATATGCCACTTCAAAACATGTTCAGTCCACCCCCCGATCCATAAAATGATGTGATGACACAAATCAAGTTTCTCTCGCAGCAAGTGCTAGATCTTTAGTTGGGAAAAACCACAAAGAAACTAAGAAACTTGTGTCCCTATCTGTTTGGCAGGAGCCTTGCAATGGTACCATTCCCAAAGGGGTTTGAAATCCCTAAATTCAATATATATCATGGGATAGGAAACCTTGAAGATCACATCAAGGAATTCTAGGTACATTGCATGGAGGTTGCATATGAAGATACATATCTGATGTGGCTATTTCCTCAAAGTTTGGTTGGCCCCACCATGGAGTGGTTCTCTTTCCTTCCTCTTGTCATTAAAAAACTCCAAGAGATTATAGATGCATTCATAAAAAATTACAAATTGAATATCGATATGGATGTTAGTCTAGAGGAACTATCTACTCTTAAACAAGATAAGGGGAAATCATTCGCTTCCTTCCTGCAATAATGGTGATCCAAGGCCAATAGGAGCAAATGGGCCATGCCAAAAGAAGAACAAGTTTTCACCATCATTTCCAATCTTGAGAAAACCCTAGCATTCCATCTCAAGATGAAATGTATCACCATGTATGACCATTTGATCCCAAAAGCGTTCAACATCGAATGTGCCCTTATTGCACAAGGGGGGATACCCATGTATCAATAATATCAAGACAGTCACCCATCCACCAACTACAATGAGAAACCTTGCACATGGGTAAAGAAAAAAATGTCACCAATGATGGTGTGGTGGATGCCAAGGTCATAATTAGTGCTCCAAAACAAAACACTCAATTGTACCAACAACTACAAGGCAATAATCAAAACAACACGCAAGCCAACATGGTATCACAACAACCACCCAAAAATCAAGTAAACAACTTGAATAACCAAGGGGGACTACCCTCATGAAACAAATATGCCCCCAAGAAAAAATACACAACCCTTGGAGAACTAATTGAATTGGTCATGAAGAAACTGATAAATGAAAATCTCATCAAAATTCTCACTTATGAGAACTATCAAGAACCCCAAGTGAAACCACCATGGTACAATGAAAACCACCTTTGTGATTTTCACAAAATCAAGGGGCACACAATAGCCAACTACATGAGGTTGAAAAATCTGATCCAAGACCTCATCAATGACAAGGTCATAAATGTTGAACAACTAGCTAGAAATCAAGACCTAAAAATATACACGAATCTAATTCTAGATCATAACAAATGGAACAACCATGGAAAAACCAAGTATGCCAATGTGAACCATGTGTATGACCATTTTTTTGCATCCCTAGATGAAATGGTCACTGTTGTTAACATCAAGGGAGCCAAAAATTATTGTGGAGTCACCACACGTGGTGACAAAGTTACCATTGTTGGGACATCATAGCCACCTAAACCATCCACCTCAAATTTGAGATCCTTTCCTAAAGGCTATAATTTCCTAAACTAGCTGAAAAGAACCCCTGCTCAAATATCCATCATGGAGTTGCTAAAGATATCACCCACACATATAAAAATCTTAGAGGAAGCATTTGTTTCATCCACCTTCTCTATGGATCTTGATACTAACCAGTTCTAAGCTATGGTTGGACACATCACCACCCCAAGCCTCCTAAAATTCTCTGATCAGGACTTTCCCACCCAACCATCTCACAATTGTGCACTCCACCTTGAAGTCTAGGTTCATAAAAACAAAGTCAAAAGGGTTTTGGTGGATGGGGGTGTAGCCCTAAATATTTTCTCCCTCAAAATAATAACGAATTTTGGATTCTTAGAGGATTCCATTGAAAAAGGTAAAGGAATCACAATCAGAGAATACAATAATTAGGAAAGAGTGTCTCAAGGCATTGCCAACTCTCTATTCAAGTAGGCCCAGCCATTATGGAAACAACATGCCAGGTCCTTGACCTTGATTTACCTTATAACATCCTTCTGGGGAATCCGTGGATCTATGGCATGAAATCCATTGCATCAACCTTCCATCAACGCAAAAAATTCCCATATCAAAATCAAGAGGTCATGATCCATGGTGATCCCAAACCCTTTGCCTACTACAAGAATCTGGAAGTAAAATACTATAAAATCCCCCAAGTTTCAAAGAATGATGAAAGCCCCAAAACTCCGTATGTAGATCCAACTACATTAGCCTCCACTTCTGAGACAAAGACACTTGCCATTCTCGATATCTCTGAAATGAAGGTCATTCTCCAAGATAATGGGTGTGGGGATTATAAAATAAAGAAAAGTTCTTTCATCATAGGAGAGTTACCTCAATCTCCTAGGCCTCATGGACAACCCCAACCAACTGAAACATCATCCCAAACCTTCAAAGTAGACCCTTGTAGATTTAGAAGTTGGGGGGATCTATGTTGGGAAATAGTAGATGAAAGAGACATATCCAGTCTCCTATACCAAGATGAAAGGCCTGTACCTAATCTTCCATGGATGGGAATAGCAAAGGATTACAAATGATTCTTGGTATGGGCTATAATAGAAACAAGAAGCTTGGAAAAAATGACAATGGGCTTCTAGTACCCCTCATTCCAGAGAAGTGTATGAGAAATATTGGCGTCAGATGTACCCCTCTGAAGGTGACCATACTTGGAAAAGTTGCCTTGGTTAGAAAGGTTAAAACTCCCCCTTAGCTATTAATATTCACCCTTCAATTACCAACATCCATAGGTCAAGTCATAGACAACTTTACCTTTGACATAACTAATGTGTGTAGTAGTGATGAAGATCCCATAACTGATTTACCTATGCTTTTCGATGATTCATCCCTTCTCATGATTAGTACCTTGTCCTTTGAGTCAGACCATCAAACCCATGAAATAAACTTAGTCTATCCCCAACTCATCAATTACAACCAATGAGGACCACCAATTTTGGACGCATTTGAAAATGATGACGCACTCTCAAAATTCATGAGATTGTGGGATATGGTACCATATGGAGATCACAAGGTTGGGTTTGACATCATACTAGACACACAGGCTTATTACGGGGAAACAATTGAATCCTTTAGTCACAAAAGTGAAAATATGAGAATAATCTCTAGGCCTTTGAGTGAAAACCACACTATGGCACTCTTTGACCCAAAAACAGTAAAAATAAAGGATGCATCCAATAGTGAAAACCTCTCTGAGGTGTCGGAGGATGAAGGATTCAATCTTCCTCTTAGTGCAATTCATCAGGAGAAGTCAACAGTCCTACCGAAAAGATGCAATCCAGTTAGCCTGGGAATAGAGGAACTACCACACAACATTCTATGTAGAGTTACTTATGATAGAAGAGCAAGAACTCTTGGTTGCATTCCTAAAAGAAAGAAATAAAAACTTTGCATAGACCTATGCTAACATGCCTGGGATTAACCCAGAGGTTGTGGTTCACCACCTAGTTGTGTATCCTGAAGAAAAGCTAGTGAGACAAAAGCTAAGAAAAATGCATACCTAGATAGCATTATTGGTCAAAATGGAATTACAGAAGTTCCTAGATGTAGGATTCATATGACTGATCAATTATCTAGAGTGGGTATCCAATCTTGTACCTATTTCAAATCCCAATGGGGGCATCCACATCTACATGGATTTCAAAGACCTTAACAAAGCATGTTCTAATGATGAATATCCATTTGCAAACATTGACATGATTGTGGATATGACAGCAGGACATGTGATGTTATCATTGATGGATGGATTCTCAAGCTACAACCAGATCATGACAGCAAAAGATGACCAACATAAAATGGCTTTCACTTATCCATGGGAGACATATTACTGGAACATGATGTCGTTAGGGTTGAAAAATATAGGAGCTACCTATTAGAGGGCCATGCTACTAATATTTCATGATATGATTAATAAAATTGTGGTAGATTATGTGGATGATATATTATCTAAGTCAAAGAAACATCAGGATCACATAGCGGAACTAAGCTTCATCTTTGATAGGCTAGAAAATTACAAGGTCCAACTAAATCCAAAGAAGTGTGTGCTCGAGGTGCAATCAGGAAAAATCATAGGGTACATTGTATCCATGAGAGGAATTGAGGTAGATCCTACTAAGGTCAAGATAATTCTCAAAATGGAGGCACCGAAAACATTGAAGTAGCTAAGATTCCTACAAGGAAGACTCTAGTCCATCTGTTGATTCATAGCACAACTAGTATACAAGGCTATCCCATACTCTCATCTACTCCACAAGGGGGTATCATACGAGTGGGATGAAAAGTGTGATCAGGCCTTCAACAAGATCAAGGAATACTTACTCATGCTACCAATCTTCATGCCACCAATTCCAGGAAATCCCTTGATCTTATCCATATTGGCAATATCAACAGCCCCTGATGCTCTCTTAGCACAACATGAAAAAATGGGGAAATAGAGAGCCATCTACTACACTAGCAGGACTATGGTGGGGCATGAGCTGAACTACACATCCATTGAGAAAGCTTGTCTAGTAGTCGTGTTTGCAGCTCAAAAATTTTGACATTACATTCTAGCACATCAAACAAAGGTCATTGCAAAGATAGACCCCCTTAAGTACCTATTGTCTAAAGCAACACTTACAAGGTAGACAAATAAGTGGGTTATGATCTTGACAAAGCATGACATTAAGTATTTGGAACGCAAGGCCATCAAAGGATAAGCCATTGTAGATCAACTGGAAGAGGCACTGATATACTCAGAGAACCCACTTATATCAAAATTCCCTAATGAATCAATATTCAACCTAAGTGTAGTGGATCACTAGAAAATGTACTTTGATGGATTCGACACACAACACTAATCAGGAGTAGGGATCTTCTTCATCACTCCACAAGGATATTGTATACCTAAATCATACAAGCTATCATTTCCATGCACAAATAACATCGTAGAGTATGAGGACCTTATCATAGGGCTGAGAATTGCAATGTAGTGGTAGATAATGGCACTCAAGGTATACGGAGACTCACAACTTACAATCAACCAAGTAAATGATGAGTATCAAATGAAGGACAACAAGTTGACTCCCTACTAGAAATTGGTTGAAAGCCTCAAGGAGTTCTTCATTGATATCACATCTGAGTAGCTACCAAGAAAAAATAATAGAGTAGCGGATGCAATGGATACAATCAACTCACTCCTAGAAATCCCACGCAACATCCCAAAGCAAGAATTCCT
Organism: Sequoia sempervirens; assembly: GCA_007258455.2. Lineage (NCBI taxonomy): Eukaryota > Viridiplantae > Streptophyta > Pinopsida > Cupressales > Cupressaceae > Sequoia > Sequoia sempervirens. Next base: position 5,000 of record VDFB02336724.1, on the reverse strand, counting down.
CATAGAGCATCTTTTCATACCAGTATTCAAGGTACCAAAGTCCAAATCTTTGTGTGAAATCCTTAGTCCCGGTGATCCCTAGTACCATGATACATATACTTACCAAAGAATAGGAGTCCTCCTCGCTGACATAATCCTGAACCTCAAAAGAGCCTTTGTCAAGAAGTCACCCCATTTTGTCATCCTAGGAGATACCCTATACTGTAGAAGCATTGAAGGAACCCTTTTACATTTCCTAAACATTGTGGAAGCTTTGACTACCTTAACCGAGGTACACGATGGTATTTGTGGTTCAAAATCGAGTGGTATGACCTTGGATAAGAAACTATTAGGACTAGGTGCTATTGGCCTATAATGGAAAGGGAAGCTCATGATTATGTCAAAAGGTGTTTTTAGTGTTAGTAGCATGGGGATCTTATCCATGCACTAGCTTAGGAGCTCCACTTGATTGTTACACCTTGGCCCTTTTCACATTGGGGGCTTGATCTCATTGGAAAAATTACCCCCACCTCATCCAGTGGACATAAGTTCATCATCAATTCCATTGAGTATTTCACAAAGTGGGTGGAGGAAATCCCCATGACCTACATCACATGAAAGTAGTTATCAAAGTTCTTCCTTAACTACTTAATTTTCTGCTATGGTGTTCCTCGAGACACCTTTCAAGAATCAGGATGTTCGCGACCTATGCCATAAGTTTAATATCCAAGATTGCTTTTCCACTTCATACTATCCCCAAGGAAATAGGCAAGTTGAGCCTACAAATAAGACCATCTTTAAAATCCTCAAGACAATGGTCAATGACGTTGGTCGTGATTCAAACCTCCAATTAAATCCTGCCCTATGGGCCTACCAAAAAAGTATCTACACACCAATAGGTGCCACCCCCTTTTCCTTGGTCTACATATTAGAATCCATAATCCCCATTGAGATTGAGCTCCCATCCTTGAGAATATCATTGCAGAATCTCATCACAGATGAAGAATATCAGGTATCAAGGTTAAATGAGTTGGAATTACTAGATGAGCAGCATATGGATGCCTTAAACCATTTACAAGTCTAACAAAACCATCTCAAGCAGAGCTAAAACAAGAAGATTAGGAGTCAGACCTTCCAAGTTAGAGAGCTTGTGCTGAAGGAGAATCAAAAGAATGTTCCAAATCCAAATAGAAAGGTAAAATTTGAACCCAATTGGTTGGGACCCTTTGTCATCATATCAAGCTACAAGTCAAGCGAATATCAATTATTAACACCAGAAGGAGAACCTCTGTAAGAGCCCATTAATAACTCTCATCTCAAAAAGTTTTATACCTAATCCTTCAAGATGTAAAACTAGAAAAATCCCAAAAAAAATCAAAAAACATAAAAATCCAAAAAAAAAGAAAAATGATTAAAAATAGTAAAGAGAAAAATTGTCCTCTAGTGAAAAGCACTTCGGTGGTGCTTTGGGCAAGTACCTTGGTGAAAACCTAGCAAACAAGTTTCTTGTGTAAATAAGCACTTTCCATCCAATAGGATCTTCATGACTTGTTCTGCATCATCCATCCATCACATTTCCATCTATCTCCATTCATTGCTCGTCCACGTCTGCATCATAGCTTGGTCTTGTGCTTGTGGCATGATCTCTCCTAGTATTACTTGACCCATTCCCAAGGTCAGTTTTTCCTGCCTATATTAGATTAGTCTATTACATCACGCTTGGGGCATGTTCTCATTGGATTGGATTCATGTATACTCTTGAAGTCTTCCCTAAATCAAAAAATCCAAAAACATTCATAAAATCAAAAAATCCCAAAACATATCAAAATCCAAAAATAGGTCAAAAAATTCAATAAAAAAAGGTTAAAAATGGAGTTTTCTTGTCAAACTATGGGTCTTTGAGCTCTAAATGAATGCAAGGTTGATATTTGATCATCCCTTAAGACACTTGGATCAGTCCTTTAGGAGTCTATTATAATAAACTAATAATCCATTTGTTCATATCTCATCCATAATTAAGTCTATGTCAGTTGAACTAAATGGTCTCTGCGTGTATAATGTAGGAAAGGCTAATCTGTTGATCAGCCCCCAAGGCTCCTAGGATAGGTCTTTAGGTTAGTCTCTTGGTTGAAATATCAGAAAACACCAAAACATTTGAAAATTTTGAATTTTTTTTTTTGCAAAATATCTTAGAAAAGACCAAAAATAGCCTCAAAACATTTCAAAAACTTCAAAAACATTCAAAAAGCCAAAAAAATCCATCCATCCCATTTCATGATCACTCAAAATAAACATTCACTCACAATAAATCAATCATCACCCTAAACCTTTGGTAAAACAATCAGAAACAAGTCTAGCAGGTTAAAAAGAGTAAACTCAAAATGTCAAAGTCTCAAGTCTAGGTCAGTAAGTGAACAAGTTAGTCAACTCTTGGTACTAATAGCCTATCATCCAATCAATCCAAAATCATTTGATAACATCATGTCATACGATGAATCCTTCCTACAATGAACATCAACATCAAGCATCACCGTATTTTAGTCTTGGCTAGCAGTATGAAGAGCATTAGCTTGTTTGTTTACTTTATCTTTGTCTTTTTGACTTATCTTATTTGCGCTCATTTCGATGACCTCTCGATGATGTCCAAACAAAGGGATTTAAAGAGAAATAAATGGGGCAACAATTATTATCTTTTTATTTGCTATGCTTGTTGGATATTTTTATAATATAACCTTGGTTATGCATGCTTTGTTTAGGTGTAGGTAAGGTGTTTTAGGTGTCTTTTTGACCACATAGGAAGGACTTCCTTTCTATTTTTTGGTCTGAGATGTTTGTAATATCTAAACTTCATTTTTAATAATTTTTTGTATGTTAGGTGTGAACAAGATTACTCCTATCTAATTGTCGAGTGAAAGTCCATCACACTAGGTGCAATGCCATCTCGTTTCTTTATACCTTGATGCATCATACCTATGTGTGTTATCAAACACAAGGTAAATAGCCCTTTTAAAAGCCCAATTATTGATAAGAAAATATCATCATCATCATCTATAATAAAGTTGGCTTGTTGAATCCTCTTTTCATTGTCTTATTTCTTCTTTCTGTGCTAACAATGGTTCCATGGTAGCTAATCAGAAACATCACAAATGCATCCATCCTGCATCCAAAAACTGTAAGGATACTGAGTAACATATCATATCATGTAGGGAACATTGATCATCTCACATGCATTACATTTCATCATTGCATAATATAGATTGGTTATTCTAAGCATCTCATAAATCATACATCTACATCCATTACATAAACATAAGAGTATTATCACATAGGCATTATTAATTCATCATTAAAAACATCTATTGAATAATCACATATACATCATCATATCATTCATTTGCATCATCATATCATTTAGTTGCATCATCACATAGGTATCATAATAAAAGAATCATCACATCATATCATGTGCATCATCATTTCATCCATACATGCATTATTGTATCATACATCAGAAAGATATTGAAAAAGAGAAGGAACATGTCATTTCATCTCATACATTTTATCATTATCATCCATTGGGTGTATAATATATATTTTTTAGTCTAAGCTTATTAAACCATTTGCATCATCCATACATCATCATCATAAAAAGTGCATAGAAAGATACTGAAAAAGCAATGCATCCATCCATAACATCTGCATGATCATTGCATCACATCACATAATATAGATTCATACATCACATTGCACCACATAAGATAAAGCCACATCATGATATCACATTGCATATAGAAAGGTAGGTACATCCATCCATCATGCATAAATAAAATAAGACATCAAATATTGGATCAAATCAATCATATCATATATCATCAAAAAATGCAATTGTCATGGTACAAAGAACCAGGATCAAGTGTATGTATCAATCAATATAATACAAACACCCATGGGGCTATAAAAAATGAAGCTCTTGGATCTAAAAAATAATGGTTTATCTGATCAAAAAATGAAGCTAGCCCTGATGGCTGCTCCCCACACCTAGCTATCTCTCAGGCTAATCCTACCTCTTCCTTGTCTGTAGTGATAAGTTTGATGCCTAGGCTACTCGAGGCACTATTTAATGCTAATGGACTCTATAATACTCCACCTTTATGACTATGTATCAGTACACGCATGCCGAGACTATCCTGCCCTATGTGCTCTTGAGTTGCTAGCATCGGGTGGTCTCCTATGCCAATTGTAGCTTGGTGGCATGTCTCTACTATATGGCTTGATCCCACTCTACTCTTTCTTTATCTCTCTCGGCTATCAATGTGGAAACCTAAGCTTGGAGCTACTAGATCAAGGCATCCCTCTGGTCTAGCTGAGGTGGTGGTGGTGGTGGTGGCTGCTATTGTTGATCTCTTAGAGGCTATTGTGGGTCCCTTGGGGCATCTCACTACTATTCCCCATCTCTCAGCTAGTCTCTGTGCCCCTGATCCCTCTGGCCCCACTTATTTGGAGGTATTCCACCTCCTCCTCTACCTCCACCACTATCTCTATGTCCATCCTTGTCTCCTTGACCTCCTCACCCTCACCCCCACCCTACTAACTGGCCTTGGGGTCTCTATCATGGTAACAATGTGCTAGGAACTCTCAATCTAATGGGAGGACAAAAATAATCTTGATATGCCTATGTCATCCCAGCATCTACCTGCCCCTAATCATATGGCCATGGCCTAGCCACTAGCTATCTAAAACTATCCACAACATCCTCTAGAGGGATCATCTAACCCCATGTAGTCTTCCTTGTAGTACGAGCAAATATGGCCACGTATTGGACATTAGGCCTATCCTATGTCTCTCTGAACTACCTAGCCACCCAATCTAACAGGTAATGCTCAATAATGGTGTGCTCCCTACCTTGCATAAGTTGATCATGTCTTGCAAAGAAAAGCTACTAAACATCATCATACCAAGTGGGCATCCTGAGCCAAGGCCTCCAAGTAAATACTATCATCTCGTCAATCACCCTCCTCCAG